>CADEHL010001070.1:1342620-1605504 GCA_902827135.1 Harpagifer antarcticus
AGTCTCCTGGTGAAATGGTTATATAAATTTGTGTGTAATCCGTATAGCTATGGTAACTTATTTTTCATTATCTGAGCCAGTGGTAGCATGTAGATGTTAAAGCGAAGAGGCCCCAAGATGGAGCCTTGAGGAACCCCACATGTCATATTTGTCAACTCAGATTTGTATTTACCTATAGAAACAAAAAGGTGTTTCTGTCCTTTAAGTAGGATTCAAACCAATTTAGAACTGTTGATGAAAGTCCCACCCGGTTTTCCAGTCGGTCTAGTAATATGTTGTGGTCAACAGTGTCAAAAACGCAGCACTGAGATCTAATAATACTAACACTGAGGTTCTGCCACTGTCTGTGTTTAAGTGGATCTCATTGAAGACATTTACAAGAGCAGTCTCAGTGCTGTGGTTTGGATGAAATCCTGACTAGAACACATCCAAACAGTTATTTAAATGCAAGAAATTACTCAACTGTTGAAAAACAACTTTTTCAATGATTTTACCTAGAAATGGCAGGTTTGATATGGGCCTGTAATTGTTCATTACTGAAGCGTCTAGATTATGCTTTTTAAAGAGCAGTTTAATGACTGCAGTTTTCAGGGCCTGTGGAAAAACACCTGAGTGAAGAGACGTGTTTACTATATGAAGTAGATCTGAGGCCATGCAAGGGAAAACATTTTTGAAAAACCCTGTTGGAATAATATCAAGGCAGCAGGAGGAGGACTTCAGAAGTTGTATAATGTCCTCTAGGTTTTTATCATTAATCTGATGGAATTGTGTCATGGTGTTTGAATTGATTTTAAATGAACACAGAGACAAAACATTTGCTGTACCTGATACAGAGGCACTGACTTCTTGTCTGATTCTGAATGTTGTCAGTGAAGAAGGAGGCAAATTTATTGCACGCCCTGGTGGATAGAAATTCAGAGGCTACTGACACTGGGGGGGTTAGTTAGTCTGTCGACGGTAGCAAACAGGGCACGTGCGTTGTTTTTGGCAATAATATCAGAGAAGAAAGACTGTCGGGCAAATTTCAATTCTAAATTATAAAGGCCAAGTCTCTCTTTATAGATTTCAAAGTGCACCTGGAGATTTGTTTTTCACCACCTGCGTTCAGCTTTTCAACACTCTTTTTTTCTCTGTTCTCATGGTCTTTCTCCATAGAGATATTTTCTTCCCAGTCACTTCCTTTACCTTAGTTGGAGCAATGGCATCTATAACATTTTTAATTTTGGAATTAAAATGATCTACTAGCTCATTTACTGAGATGTTAGCAGGGGCAAGTGTGGAAGAAAAATTCTGAGTAAACATTTCCCTAACATTTTGTGAACAGAAATAGAGCTCTCAAAGAAAACACAGGAATGATCAGAGAGTGCAACATCAGTCACAACAACCTCAGAGATATTCAGACCCTTTGAGATAATTAAGTTTAATTGAGTGTGCCCCTTATTGTGCGTGGGCTCCGTCACATGCTGAGTCAGTCCATAGTTATCAAGAACACAAAACAATCCCGAGTTCTTTCTCCCACTTTTCTTTTATATATAGAGTTGAATTCCCCCTACTCTCCAACAGAGCTTGATATAGAGCTGAAATCACCCTGCCTTTCTTCCCTTCATATGCTTCAATCATGACCTTAATTACCCCATTTTGTTTAGTGTTTTTATCCATTTTTATTTCCTTTATATAATAGTCTCTCACCTGTAAGTATCTAAAATGGTCACCCCTTTCCAGATCGAACTTATCTCTTAGATATTGAAAACTCTGCATTTCCCCTTTTTCCACCATCCTACATATTGCTGTGATGCCCCCTCGGGCCCATCGCTTAAAACCTGCATCTTCTTTTCCCGGCTGGAATTTATTATCATTTGTTATCCATCTCAAAATCTTTGTCTGTTTTCCTATTTTGTATCTCTTTATTACCGTGTTCCAAGTGTTTAAAGTGAATTTTGTGATTGGGTCTAATACGTTTTCCTGTGTCCTGAATAATTCTTTATCCCCGAGTAGTTTTTGAATCTGGTTGTTTTCCCCATTTGTTTCGATGTCCTTCCATTTAGCTACGTATTCCATATTACACCAGCATGCCACTGTTCTGATTTGTGCTGCATAATAATAATCCTGGAAACTCGGCACTGCCAATCCTCCTCTCCCTTTGGGTAGCTGCAGTGTTGCAAGCCTAATCCTGGGCCTTCCCCCCCCCCAAATAAACCTTGAAATCCATTTATCCCATTCCATAAATTGACTTTGTGGAATAGATATAGGTAGTGATTGGTAAAGGTACAGTAGCCTAGGCAGTATATTCATTTTAACTATTTCAATCCTTGAACTAAGGTCTAAGGTCTGTATTGTCCACCTACATAAATCCCTCTTGATATTCTGATTGATCTGCGTATAATTTGCATTGTATAATTTGTCTAATCCTTTTGTGATGTTAACCCCTAAATATGTAATTGTATCCATGTCCCATCTAATTCTGTATTTGTCTTTGATCTCTGGTGTTGGTGTGTAGTTTAGTGCTAAAATCTGTGTCTTTGTCACGTTTAGTTTGTACCCCGAGTATTGTCCATATTCCTCCAGTAAATCCATCAGTATCGGGAAGCCCACGTCTGGTTGCCCCATATATATTATTTCTTCCACTAACCCCTTATTGTTTAATAGACCCACATTCAATCTCCAGACGGTGTTCTTCTTCCTACCATTTAGATTCAATGTTAGATATATTGCACTATGGTCAGACAGGTCTGTAACACCTATTCTACAGTCTTCTACTCTATATTTATCTCCCTTTGACATAAAAAAGTAATCTATCCTAGAATAGACTGAGTGTGCGTGTGAGTAGTGTGTGTAGTCTCTATCTAGTGTGTGTATATCTCTCCATATATCTGTGATTCCTAGTTCCTTCAGTTGTATGTTCATGTATCTGACAATATGCGTCCTAGCCTTCCTTGTACTTGTTGTATCTAAATCATAGTTTAGTACCACATTGAAGTCCCCCCCGCAAATCAGGATTCCTTCCATTTCCACAGCTATGATATCAAACAATTCCTTAAAAAAAGTCTTATCGCTGTCCGGTGGGGCGTAAACATTAATTAGTGTAACCATTTGTCCTTCCATTTTCCCCTTGATCACCACATACCTCCCCTCTCTGTCATATATTTCTTTGTTTATTTCAAATTTTACTGAGTTCCCAATTAGTGTAGCCACCCCTCTCCTACCTTGTTTAAATGAACTATAAAATGTGTTGTTATATCCATACCTTTTCAGTTTTTCATGTTCTTGTACTGATAGATGAGTTTCTTGTAATAAGATAACCTGCATCTCCTCCTTTCTAAATTTGGTTAATACTTTCCCTTTTTTAATCGGATTGTTCAAACCATTGACATTTAACGACACCATTTTGATTCCCCTACGTTGCATTATATTTCCCTTCAAAGCATCTTTTCGTTCCCTCCATGTCACAAAACACAATATATATAGTAGCAGCAACCGCTAAGCTAAACAAATACAAATTAAACACCAGAACTTGGTCTTCCAAGGTTTTCGGGGGTTTCAAAGATATCCCCCTTTCCCCCGCTGGTGGGTGGAAGGTAAGGCCTCTCCTAGTGAGAGGGCCCCCCCTAGTGGCGGAGATCTCTCCTGTGGCTGATCTCCCAAGCTCACTATAATTGTCCAGCGTGTGGTTTAAACTCCGGAGCTCCCGGCCGGAACTTTGTGAACATTTTCCATATAGTCTTTAAACCCCTGGTCTCTGTATTGGCGATGGAGGTGATTCTATGTTTCTAGTGAATTGGCACTTCTTTAAATTAGTCCGAATCAAATCGTAAAATGTTATAGATAAATAATTCCCCAGCCTGCATACATGTCCTTTTATAAAAACATATAACAATCCTTCTTACTCACCCACTGCAGTGTTTCAAAGGTCTTTTCGGGGCACAAAATAAAAGGCTATAGCATTTAAATTATAAGTAATTTGGTTAAATCTGTTTGTGTCTGTGCTCTGTCCTTTTCTGATCGCCGTGGCCCGTCACCTCTCATCCTTCTGTCTTTTCAACGCCGTATCTTGTTCCCTCATAGACTACTCATCAACACCCTCGATACGGTGCCGGTCTTCCCTCACTCCCATCTCGTTGTTGTCTCCCCGCTCTCGTCTCCGAAGTCTGGTCCACTTGCGCGCTGCCTCCAGTCTCTGCAGCAGCGTAGGTCTCTCTACTCCCGGGTCCGGCACCTGCCAGCCTCTCTGCCGCATCGCCCTCGCCGCGTCCTGAGCACTCTTATACACTATTGTTCCTTCGTTCCAGTAAACCCTCAGTGTGTCCATTGGAGATTGAAAACGAAACCCCTTATCTTTGAGAATTCTCTTGAGCCCCGCATATTTCCGACGTTTAACCGCCACCTCAGAAGAATAATCTTGGTCGAATGTCACTCTCCGTCCCTTCACTTCCATCTCCGTTCGCCAGGCCGTCTTAATGACGTTCTCCTTGACCTCGAACCTCAAGAAGTTGACAATAATGGCTCTTGGGGGTTTGTCTGGTTGTGGTTTTGGAGCAGGTGCCCTGTGCGCCGTTTGAATCTCCAATTTAATATCCTCCGACATTCCCAGCTCCTTGTGAATGAACCTGTCGACGTACTCGGAGACCGAGTCTCCCTCTATTCCCTCCTTCAACCCCCAGATTCGTATATTATTTCTTCTCGACCTCCCTTCTATGTTGGACAGCTTATCTTGGAGCTTGGTTTGTTGTTCAAGAGAGGCCATAATAATGTCCTGGACGTCGGTACTCCACTCCTCGACCCCAGCCGTACGCTCTTCTAGGATCTCCATATCCTTCTTTTGGGCCCGCATCTCCGCCTCAGCGGTCTCGAATTTTCTATTTGTTTCCTCTCTGAAGCTATCAAGCCCTTGCTTCATATCTTCTCCGTGTTTGTCCATATGTTCTCTCAGTTGTCCCATTTCTTCACGTACTCCTCTTAGATTTTCTTCCATCCGGCTGCCAATTTGATCCAGTTTAGCATCCATGTTGTGCTGGGCTTTCTCGAGTTTATCCCGCATGGCATCTAAGGAAGTCTGCAGCGCCGACACCCAGCTAGGTTGCTCGTCGTTGCTAGCTATAGCGTTAGCCATTAGCGGCTGACTGTGTTCCGTCTGGACCTGCATCTCTCCCAGCTGTTTTTCGGCTTTCGTCTTTTTCTCCGTTCCTTTCTTATTTACTAATTTGCTCATGACCTATTCTTCCAACTTCGAATCACATTTATCGGGGTTTTCTTCCTTTTTTAACTTATTTGGCCGGGAGCTCCTCTTCTTAGCCGCTTATCGCCTCATGTGTAAACCGGAAGTCTCGATTAAAAATGTTTTACTTGGCAAAGACCTGACAAGAGCCTGGACCCAGCATATATCAGTCAGTGTTTGCGTTTTCTTTTTACACACACATTCTTATCAGGCTTCGGAGACAGCCGTCTTGAAGGGGGGGGGGGGGGGGGGGGGACGTTTTGGTCCGGATGATTGTGGTGGGCATGTTGACAGGGGTGTTGGTGCGCGTCCAGGGGGAGGAGGTGGTTGACGTAGGAACGTGACGAAGTCGGGTGAGGTGGAGCTTGTCTCTGCTTCGGTGATTTTGATAGGCATCGTTGAGGAGCGGGGGCAAAGGACATGCTGCCAACCCTGCGCATCGCCTTAGTTTGGTCATTGAACTCCAGGAAGGAATCGGTGCCAACCCTCTGTATCTCCTTCATGTGTTCAGCGATCTCCAGGAGGGTGGGCGAGGGTGAAAGGGTAAACCGAGAGTAGAGAGAGCTGTGGGGTGAAGGAAGAGTATCCTCAGAGGTGATAAGGGGGGGTGAAGGGTGGTGGAGACTCCTCCATTCCATAATCAAGACATTCCTCAGGCGGGTGCAGTGATAGATTTTCAAGGTTTTATGAGCGATGTGTTGTGTCTTTCTCTTGTTTTGATTCCTCTTGCCATTTGTCCTTGGCTGCGGGAACAGATTGATGACGCAGGCAGTTGAATATGTTAGAGATAAACAATTTCACTCCTGACTTGTTCAGGCAAACTCCATTTGCCTTGAAAAGATGTCTGCGATACAAGAAAAAGTTAAAATTGTCAATACATTGGACACAATGGTCAGTACAGGCAGTTGAAAGCCAGGTGTTCAGTGCAAACAATCTGCTGAATCTCTCCACTCTTCTTCTGACTGGCGGTAGAGGGCCACTGATGAACACCTCCGCATTTAGAGAGCTGACAGTTTCCAACAGACATTTAAAGTCTTTTTTCAGCACTTCTGACTGTTGTTTCATAACATCATTTGTTCCAATGTGCAGTACCACATTTTTTACAGTCTGATGTTCAGCCCCAATATACAAGATCTTCTCAGCCAAGTCAGAGACCATATCCTTGGGAAAACAGAGTACTTTGGTATTGTTCTTACTACACAGACTTTTTACATCGCTTACAGCAGAGTCACCCACAATCAGAGTTTCAGGCCCAGTCGTTAGCTTTCCCTCTAGCCTTTTAATTTTGGAGTAGCTATTGGTCCTTACCCTGCTGTGTGAAGAGGAAAAAGAAAATATCTCCGGTTCTGTCAGTTGATCGTATCTGTTCTGGATTGGCACACTCTGTGGTTTAGGAGGATTGTTTGTAGTTCTCCCTTTAGCAGCTGTCCACGACTGTTTCCTAGTATGAATAGGGGTTGAAGAGGCGCTCTTCCTGGGTGATAACAATGCAGGCCAGCCGGTCGCATCACAGATTTCAGAGCACTGGGCTCTGCCTGTTGTTCGTCCTCCCAAATCCCATGGAAATGATTTACTCTTCGGCCTTGCACCCAGAGAGTTCGAGGGAGGACTACCACTTGTAGATGTATTACCCGGGACACAGCGCTCCTGTTCCTTGGAATCATTGTAGCTGCTAACTAGCTTTGAGTTATCATGCCTTTGTCCATTATTTTTGCAACACTGGTAAAGTGGTGTCATTCCAACCTAGTCCATTAACTTCTACGTTAACTTCCAACCGTTGCATTTTCATTTCCAACACGGCCATCTTCTGTAGTTTGTGGAAGTCATCTGTAGAGAACGGAGGCATTTTGCTGCTAACGAGCTTAAGCCAAATAGCATGCAGTACCAGGCTTTGTTGCTAGGCCACGCTACTGTAAGACTGAGGTCGTCGTAAAAATATTGAAATATGGCTTAAACCCTCTGTCTATTTACGAAGAATAACTGTCCCAGTGATAAGTTAATGTCCAGGAGCCGCTGCTCGAAGTTTTCAGAAAAATAGAAAACAGCATAAAAAAGATGCAAGATCTGAGTACTTCTACTTTTACTCAAGTATAATTAGTAAGGCAGTAAAGCGCCTTGAATCTCTCAGTCAGAGCTGGTTGATGTTGCTGGAAAAGAGAGGTTTGGTGACCTCTGCTGTTTTTTTTCAGGTGCTGATAAACTAAAATGTCTCAGAGCACAATTATTTAAACTGGCCTGCCTGGTTTGAGGTTCATGCTGGAGGAGGGTGTGTGTGTGTGTGTGTGTTAGACAGAGACAGAATGGGGGGAGTGTGTGAACAGCAGGGTGTGGTTTGAAACCTGTCTAATTTACTGATTGATGTTAATGGATTTATTGAGCGAGTAAAACAACAACTTTCAATCTAAAGTCTTTAAGATAATTTACAGTAAGAAAGGAGTGTTGTGGCAATTTAGCACTCACAACAGGAAAGAATGAAACAGAGAGGAATCAATAAAACACAAACACAGATATAGTACAACAATCAATAATAACGAGGAAACATTACATTTGCTCTCAAGCAGTCATATAGTAAATGCTCCAACAGTAGAAGTTTCCACATAGCATATATAGCTAACCCACACACATTTTCCTTACATTAAAGGGGACCTATCATGCAAAATGCACTTTTGTACATCTTTTATACATGAATGTGTGTCCTCTGTGTTCCAGGGAACTCACCAAGTGTCAGAAAACACAACCCTCTCAATTTTCCTCCATACCCAAATCTCTAAAAAAGGGACTGCAACGGATCTGATAAAAAGTGATCCAGATTTGAACACTGTCCTGACGTCAGGACGGTGGCGCTACGGCTATTGGGCCAACTCTCCACCTATCAGGGGAATGTGGAGTTGGGCCACGGCCGGCCATTGCCGCTCGAAAGCGCTGGAGATGGCATAGTACATATGCCAGGCCTGTAAGTGGCGCTGTAGTCTGCCACAAAAGCAGCGAAGAAGACTTCGCTGGTTGCCCTTCTGTTTATTCTCCGCTGTGGCTCTTTTTCTCCCTCCCCGAGGCACGCGTTTGCTCCCGCAGCTGTAATTCAATGCAATCCCTCCCCGTCGAGGCAAGCACTGTAATTCTCTCTGGTTAGTCCACCAGCAGATGACAAACACCCACCTCTCCGCCTCTTCCAACGAACGAGGGGACCGTGCGGCAGAGTTTCAGTTCGCCGGTCAAGATGTCCTTTAACCTTTAAATCTTCCGGACATAATTAGAAAAGTGCCAGTCAAAGGTCTTCTTTGTTATTTATTGAGCTTTAAAAAAAATGAATAACGACTATGTAATAATATAATAAAACACGGACGGAGATCTATTTTTCTCCCTCTTCTTTTTAAATTTTTTTTTTTTTTTAATCAACAAACACAACGCAATAGCAGTTGGCAAACAAGTTAGGATGACAACAGTGTGATTTGAGTCCGACAGGATAAAAAACAAAGCCAAAAAAAGAAAAAAAAAAGGGACTGCGACAGGACAAAAAACAACAAAAAACAAAGTCAAAATCTAAAGGCTCTGAGTCTAAGTCCATTATTAATACCATAATGCAAAGGTAGAGATCAAACAATGTGTATAAATGGAACAAAAAGACCAAATATATCAAATAAAATAAAACCTAGCACTTGTTGGTCAGTCAGCCGCCCACTAATCACAGTTTCATACCGCATGTCCACCACCCTATTGTACAGAGACATCCGGCATGTCCAGCTCCCGTATATACTTGTAGAAGGGGTTCCACATCTTGTGGAATTTCCCCAAGGAGCCCCTCAGTATGCACCTTATTTTCTCGAGTTTGGCTGAATTTAGGACTTCTTTTAACCACGAGGTGTGTGAAGGGGATGTTGGAGACTTCCACATGAGCAATATCAGGCGTCTGGCTAGTAAGGTAACAAAGGCTATGTAGGCTGTCTCCAGAGAAGAGAGTGGGCATGTGGGAGGGGTTACACCAAACAGTGCGGTCATGGCATTAGGAGCGACCGGTTTTCCAGTAATTTCTGACAGTGATCTAAAGATGTCAGTCCAATAAGAGTGTAAGACCGGACAAGACCAGAACATGTGTGCGTGAGTCGCCGGTGCTTGGCTACATCGGTCACAAGTTGGGTCCACTTCCTTATATATTTTAGAGAGCCTGAGCTTAGTGAAGTGTGTGCAATGCACTACTTTGCACTGAATCAGTCCATGTCTAGCACAAATAGAAGATTTGTGTACATTAGCAAGGGCTTTTTCCCAAAGTACTTCTGAAATCTCCTCCCCAAGATCTGTTTCCCAAAGAGATTTAATGGAGTTCAGGGTAACCAAACGAAGAGAATAAATCTGAGCGTAAATACACGTCATCATTCCCTTCAGAGTAGGTAACGGCCTAAGGAGTGTGTCTAGCGGCGAATCAGTTGGGTGATTAGGAAACTGAGGAAATCTATTCTTAACAAAACTGTGAATCTGTAGATACCTGGAGAAATGTTGCTTTGGTAGTGCAAATTTATCAGATAACTGTTGGAAAGAGGCAAATGTGTTGTGAATATAAAAAGGTCTTTGAATGTTTTAATGCCTTGGTTAAACCAAATAGTAAATGCGCCATCTACTAAGGATGGAGAAAAAACATGGTTTGCAGTTAAAGGGGCTAGTGTAGAGTATGTTTGGAGATCAAAGAAACGTCTGAACTGATTCCAAATTTTCAAGGTTGCTTTGACAATTACATTTTTAGTGTAAGCAGAGGAGGGGGTCTTAATGAGAGAGTGAGCCAATGCTGAAAGAGATACTGGACTACAGGAAGCCGCCTCCATTTCAAGCCAAACAGGCGGAGAGTGCTGTGAGTCAGACTGCAGCTAGGACTGTATTATTCTCAGATTTGTAGCCCAATAATAGAACCTCAAATTCGGTAGAGCAAGTCCCGCGGCTTTGGTCTCTGTAAAAATTGCTTGCGTATCCTTGGGGTTTTCTTGTTCCAAATAAAGTTAGAAATAATAGTGTCAGTTTTACAAAAAAAAAGTTTGAGGGAGGAAAATGGGCACACATTGAAATAAATATAGAAATTTGGGAAGTAGAGAGAGCTGCAGGGACAGACACAGATAAATTAGAGACATAAAGAAGAAGGTCATCCGCGTAAAGAGAAGCTCTCTGTTCTACCCCATTTCTGAAAATACCTCTAATGCGGGGGTCACAGCGAAGAGCGATGGAGAGGGGCTCAATAGCTAAGGCTAATAAGAGAGGGCTCAAGAGACAACCCTGCCTGGTGGAGTGGGAAATATTCAGAATGCGTATTATTCGTCCTCACTGAAGCTAGGGGAGAGGAGTACAATAGCTTCACCCATGAGGTAAAGTTCTTTCCAAAGCCAAATTTCTTCAAGGTAAGAAAAAGATACCTCCACTCCATACGATCAAATGCTTTTTCTGCATCTAAAGATATCACAGCTTCAGGTACAGAATTTGCGGAAGGCTGGTAGATTGTGTTAAAAAGTTGTCTTAAAGGTGACCTATCATGCTATATTTAAATGATATAGTGTATGACCATACCTATATAAGGTATATTTATACATTTTATTTTCCAAAATACCAAACAGATCATTTTTTAGCCATGCCTCGTTTCGCTCATTTTCGCTTTATTCCAAACCTGCCTATGAAAATTCTGAGCAGCAGCTGACCACGCCCCCTGCAGAAGAGCCGGAGAGTCACGTTACCATGCTTGCTGTGTTTACGAGTGTGGAATACACATGTCATCTCAGAGCAATGCATGTGTTCAAGCATATTATCAATTTGATCCAGAAACTGAAGCAGCGGAGGTTTTGGTGGAGGTGCAAACATCTCAGTTGTCAGCAATGTGTGTTTCATGTGTTTTAAAAGCTCAGTTATTGACTTCTTTCTAAAAGGGGTACATGTGCAACTTGCGCCACGATGCCTTCTGAACCGGAGCATGTGCTGCATGGAGATACCACACGTAACATTAGCTTCACTAAGTTGTCTGTTTAGAGAATACATTTTTCACATGTCATTCAATATATGTTTATCACACTAGGTGTAAAGACGGATGCAGGAACTTGAGGACTCTAACCTGTACGGTGGACCATCCTGGATTGTGTGCCTAAATGTGTTTTCCCTGCAGAATGCATTGAATATTTACAGAGCTGAACACAGTTGGACTACAGTTGAGGCAAATAGAGCACTGAGTGGTTTGTTTTGACTGAAATTGTAAAACGAATGCTAATATTGTTCATGGAAATAAATACTGGTGTATATGGCTTTATGCAATCTTTCATTCTGTCATTGTACTATTATATACTACACAGCAATGGCATAACGCACCCATGTGTATGACAAAAAAAGTCCACACACAACCTTATGCTTTTGAAATCAGAATATTCTTTACCCATCCAAACATGAATAAT
Organism: Harpagifer antarcticus; assembly: GCA_902827135.1. Lineage (NCBI taxonomy): Eukaryota > Metazoa > Chordata > Actinopteri > Perciformes > Harpagiferidae > Harpagifer > Harpagifer antarcticus. Next base: position 1,354,246 of record CADEHL010001070.1, read on the forward strand.
CACGACACATTTGATATCAACTCGGAACTTTATTGTCAAAATCAACGGTTATTTGAACCCATAAAAAACAGGAGCTTTGTGAGCTGGTGCTGGGGCTTCCATGGAGAGAGGATCAGAGTGGTGATTCCGGCCTGCGTTGTCCTCTGATCCGTGAAATGTCTATGTTAGGTTCAGACAGCAGCCAAATTGAACCGTGTGGCATACCCGGCGATGACCTCCTCCCTGTCAGGTTGCTCATAATGGTGCAGGGTCCACAAAGACTTGGTCGAAGATGAGGTCCATCAAGTTGGCCACGTAGCCTGTGCAATGTTAAAAAAAGCACAACAAAAAAAGTGGTTGAGATTAGTAAATGCATGTCGTCAACAACAACATACCAGGGCTTTAGCTCCGTTTTACTCGTGGTGTGTGTCCCCTCGCATACATACATACAGTGTTGTATCCTAACACACCCCCATTTATATTCATGTGCGCAAACAAGTAAACATGCAAAAGCTTTTACATATAACGCTGCAAAAAACGGCATGTCTCATTAGCGTAGCGTAGCTTAGCGTAGCGTAGCTTAGCTTACAGATCGATGATATATGATCGTTCTTACAGACTACAATCACAAAAGCTTTTACATAACGCTGGAAAAAACGGCACTTACCTCCAGAAGATTACGTTTGTTATTATAACTTACTCAATATGATTTTTTAGAGGATACAAAATACTAATACATAGGAGAATAAATACTTGTGTTATCGGCTAGGCCAGGCGTGGCTTTACAGCCTTCACACAGATCGCCATTACGGCAGTCTGAACATGTTCGCAAATGCCTGATAATTAAAATAAAAGACAAAGCAAATACTGCGGAGCGTACACAATAAAATGTTACAAGAACATATAAACACCTAACCGATTACTAGTTGGGGTTGGGGCGACATTGATACGGCTAAGCTACATGCTACATGCTACAAGCAAGAGATAGCTTTATCAGGAAAAACACCGCTAAATAAAAACTTACAGCTTCAGAATTGGATGTGTCCTCACTGGCCTGGTCCCGGATGGTTGGTATTGATCCCGGGTGTAGCATTAGTTTGGAGGCATATCCGTGTTGGACTTGAGAGAAGTTCATAAACATGTCCGTGGTTTAACTGGCTTAGACATCCTGGCAATAGCAGGAAAAAACACAGATGTGACTGGGGTAGCCTGCCGATAGCCTATATGCGAATGAGAGGTTTGGCAATGCACGTGGCCGTGGCTCATTCCCCTGATAGGTGGAGAGTTGACCAATAAGCGGAGTACGTCTTTGTGACGTAGAAAAGTGTCGGAATGTGGATCCATTTTTTTCAGATCCGTTGCAGCCCCTTTTTTAGAGATTTGGCGAAGGAGGAAAATAGAGAGGGTTGTGTTTTCTGACACTTGGTGAGTTCCCCGGAACACCGGGGACACATAATCATGTATAAAAGACGTACAAAGGTGCATTTTGCATGATAGGTGCCCTTTAAGTTAAAAAATGAATGCCTATTTTGATGAAGCTGGTTTGATCGGTAGAGATCATGGTTGGTAACACGGTTTCCAAACGTAAAGCGAGCATTTTAGACAGTAATTTAAAATCCACATTTAACAAGCTGATTGGTCAGTAGGAGGAGCATGCAAGGGGATCCTTATTCCTTTTTAAAATGAGGGAGATAGAGGCCTGATTAAGCTTTGGGGGTAAACTAGTAGAATTAAACTATTCACTAAACATATCTATCAACACAGGGGCTAATTTCTGTTGTCTTGTAATTTCAATGTCTCCCATAACACAGATGCAGAAATGTCCGGAGTCTTGTTAAAGCTAAGAAATATGTCAATTTGGTTGGAAATCAGCTCTGTAAAATGTTCATTCGAAAGCAAATGCGTATTTAAACGCCATGGGGTTTGCGTGCGTACAGAACCCTTAAATCTGATACTCATTGAGACAGGGGCATGATCTGAAATAACTGTAGTTTCATATGAACAGGAGCTCAAGGAAGGGAGAAATCTGTCATCTCCCATAAAGTAGTCTATCCGAGTGAACGTAAGGCGTAACAGTCTTCTTGGAGGAGCGGTCCAGCTGTGGGCTAAGCCAACAATTAAAGTCACCACCTAAGATAAGGAAGTGTGAGGACATGTCAGGAAGGTTAGAAAAGAGCTGCCAAAAGAAATTCACATCATCTCAGTTAGGGGCGTACACATTCACAAGTAGAACCGGGGTGTCATATATCATGCCAATAACAATCAGGTACCTGCCACCGTAGGATCCTCAAACCTGTGTGACGTTCCATTCGGCATGGTAATTTTGAGAGTTGCCGGGAAGAGGAGACCAAACTTCACATTCGGGTAGGAATGTAGGGAACGCTTTTTTCCCGAATATGTCATTCTTGAGAGACTCCATTATCGACTGTAGCAGCAAGGCATCTAGGGTGTCCCCAGCAGCGTTAGCAGTAGCAGCGCTAGCCGAGTCAGGAAAGAGCGAGGGTTTGAGGCCTCCTTTTGATCGAGTAGTAGTCATTTTGGCCGGTTAAACATCTAAATAATTGAGCTAGAGTTCGCTAGAGTACTTTATAAGTACCTTGTGAGTTGTCGCATACTATTAGTGAGCCAAACTGCACAATGGAAAAGTATTTTGAAGTCACTAATCTTGGAGCTGTCAGGACACTAGTCTACCCGCCTCTGTGCATGCCCCCCTCTTCTGACTTGATCAGAGCACGCTCCCCTCTCCTGCAGGGGGGCGTGGTCAGCTGCAGCTCACAGAATCAACCCCCTGCAAAAACAGGGCTGGAGAACAGCAAATAGAGCGAAATGAGGCATGGCTAAAATGCATGATCTGTTTGGCATTTTGAAAACAGAAACATATAAATATACCTTATATAAGTATGGCCCTACAATATACCATTTAAATATAGCATGATAGATGTCCTTTAACTAACACAGGACATCACATGTTTTCCCTCTGAATCAGGGGCAGATCTAGAAAATATTCATTCATTCACCAGCTCTGACTGGGGGATCCCAAGGCGCTCCCAGGCCAGCGAAGAGATATAATCCCTCCACCTGGTCCTAGGTCTACCCCTTGGTCTCTTCCCATCTGGACGTGTCTGGAACACCTCCCTAGGGAGGCGCCCAGGTGGCATCCTAACTAGGTGCCCGAACCACCTCAACTGGCTCCTTTCGACGCGAAGGAGGAGCGGCTCAACTCCGAGTCCCTCCCAGATTACCGAACTTCTCACCTTATCCCTAAGGGAGACACCAGCCACCCTGCGGAGAAAACCCATCTCGGCCGCTTGTATCCGTGATCTGGTTCTTTGGGTCATGACCCATCCTTCATGACCATAGGTGAGGGCAGGAACGAAAATGGCCCGGTAGACAGAGAGCTTTGCCTTCTGGCTCAGCTTCCTTTTCGTCACAACGGTGCGGTAAAGCGATTGCAGTACCGCTCCCGCTGCCCCGATCCTCCGGCCCATCTCATCTCATTGTTCCCTCACTCGAGAACAAAACCCCGAGATACTTGTACTCCTTCACTTGGGGTAAGGACTCATTCCCTACTTGGAGTGGACATCGGTTTCCTGCTGAGGACCATGGCCTCAGATTTGGAGGTGCTGATCCTCATCCCAGCCGCTTCACACTCGGTTGCGAACCGATCCAGTGAGTGCTGAAGGTCGCAGACCGATGAAGCCATCAGAACCACATCATCTGCAAAAAGCAGTGGTGCAATCCTTAGTCCACCGAACTGCAGACCCCCTCCCCCATGACTACGCCTCGAAATCCGATCCATGTATATTACAAACAGGATTGGTGCCAAAGCGCAGCCCTGGCGGAGGCCAACCCTCACCGGAAATGGGTCCGACTTACTGCCGAGGACCTGGACACAGCTCTCGCTTTGGGAGTACAGAGATTGGATGGCCCTGAGTAGAGACCCCCTCACCCCATACCCCCGCAGCACCTCCCACAGTAACTCCCTGGGAACCCGGTCATACGCCTTCTCCAAGTCCACAAAACACATGTAGACCGGATAAGCGTACTCCCAGGCCCCCTCCAGGGTCCTTGCGAGAGTAAAAAGCTGATCCGTCGTTCCACGACCAGGACGGAATCCGCATTGTTCCTCCCCAATCTGAGGTTCGACAATCGGCCTGACCTTCCTTTCGAGTACCTAAGAGTAAACTTTCCCGGGGAGGCTGAGTAGTGTGATGTCTCTGGAATTGGCACACACCCTCTGGGAACCACCACCCCGGTCTGCCACTCCTTCGGGACTGTTTCCGACTTCCACGCAATGTTGATGAGACGTGTCAACCATGACAGTCCCTCAACACCCAGGGCCTTCAGCATTTCTGGGCGGATCTCATCCACCCCCGGGGCTTTGCCACTGTGGAGTTGTTTAACAACCTCAGTGACCTCCCCCCGGGAGATTGGTGTTGATCCCCCGTCATACTCCAGCTCTGCCTCTAACATAGAGGGCGGAGTTGTCGGGTTCAGGAGTTCCTCAAAGTGCTCCTTCCAACGCCCTAACACTCCATCAGTTGAGGTCAACAACGTCCCATCCTTACTGTACACAGCTTGGATGGTTCCCTGCTTCCCCCTCCTGAGGTGTCGGACAGTTTTCCAGAACAACTTTGGTGCCGCCCGAAAGTCCTTCTCCATGTCCTCTCCGAACTTCTCCCACACCCGCTGCTTTGCCTCGGCCACGGATGAGGTTGCTGCCCTTCGGGCCTCTCGGTACCTTGCAACTGCCTCGGGAGTCCCCCGGGATAACAAATCCCTGAAGGCCTCCTTCTTCAGTCGGACGGCTTCCCTGACCACCGGTGTCCACCAGGAGGTTTGAGGGTTACCGCCCCTTGAGGCACCTTGGACCTTGAGACCACAGCTCCCCGCCGCGGCTTCGGCAATAGAGGCTTTGAACACCGACCACTGTGGTTCAATGTCCCCAACCTCCACAGGAATGCCTGAAAAGCTCCGCCGGAGGTGTGAGTTGAAGGCCTCCTGAACTTGGGCCTCCTCCAGACATTCCCAGTTCACCCGAACTACACGTTTGGGCTTACCAGGTCTATCCAGAGGCTTCCCCCGCCACTCGACCCAACTCACCACCAGATGGTGATCAGTTGACAACTCCGCCCCTCTCTTTACCCGAGTGTCCAAAACATACGGCCTCAGGTCCGATGATACGATAATGAAATCGATCATGGACCTTCTGCCTAGGGTGCTCTGGTACCACGTACACTTATGAGCATCCTTATGTTCGAACATGGTGTTTGTTATGGCCAATCCATGACTAGCACAGAAGTCCAGTAACAAACCACCACTCCGGTTCAGATCAGGGGGGCCGTTCCTCCCAATCACACCCCTCCAAGTGTCTCCATCATTGCCCACATGTGCGTTGAAGTCTCCCAGCAAGACTAAAGAGTCCCCTTCAGGAGCCCCATACAGGACTCTTTCCAGGGTCTCCAAGAAGGCCGTATACTCTGAACTGCTGTTGGGTGCATAAGCACACACAACAGTCAGAGTTTTCCCCCCCATAACCCGCAGGCGTAGGGAGGCGACCCTCTCGTCCACTGGGGTAAACTCCAACAACGAAGCACCCAACCGGGGACTTGTGAGTATCCCCACACCCGCCCGGCGCCTCACACCTTGAGCAACTCCGGAGAAGAATAGAGTCCAACCCCTATCCAGAAGTAAGGTTCCAGAGCCGACGCTGTGCGTAGAGGTGAGCCCAACCAGATCCAACTGGTAACGCTCCACCTCCCGCTAGGGGTGTAACGGTTCACAGAAGTCACAGTTCGGTTCATACCTCGGTTTGGGGGTCACGGTTCGGTACGGTTTCGGTACGGTTTCGGTACAACAAGGAAAAGCAAAAAAAAGTCCCAAATGCATAATTATTTTTGGCTGTTATTTATTTTTAACAGTAGTGCAAGTTTTGGTATGAAAATAAGGAACTCTAACATTTGGAATCATTAACTGTATTACACAGTTAAAAACAAACCACAAACAGTAACACTCAGATGGCCATATTATAATGGCTGATGTCAAACAAAAAGGTTAAATAAGCTGTTCAACTAAAAAGAATGTCTTGAACATATTAAAATAAATAATAAGAAAGTGTTTGAATCACAATCAATAAAAGGTAATACAGAACTGTATAACATCTCCTGATGTCAAAATATAAAATAAATACAATGATAAATATAAAACAAAATAAAATCTGTACCTTTAGGAGCAATGTCTAATATGTGTAATTAACTTGTGAGTGTGTGAGGCCATTATGCCTAAATAAAGGTACTCAAGCTTTACTCTATTTTCAAGTTGTTCTTCAAAAAGAGTTTGTCTACGTTGTCAGTAGTGAGGGCAGATCTGTTGGCGGTAATTATGTCACCTGCCGTCGAGAAAACCCTCTCGCTGGGGACTGAGACTGACTCGGGTGTGATTGAGCATGTTTGACGTGTTACCACTAGCATACCGCACCGCTGTCGAACAACGCCGACACACCGTCCTCGTCCGATCCACAACTCGCACCCCATCGTTGTTGTGGTCCACAGGGAACCCGAAATGTTCCCACACACTTGATTTAAAAGAAGCAGGTGGGTCTTCTAGCTCCTGTGTGTTGTGTGAACTCGCCATAGATACTAACTTTTCTTCTTCATGTATTGTGTTCGTTTTGTTGTGTTTTGTTCTTGTTCTTCATTTGTTATTTACGTGCGGCTGGCTTTTAGGCGGAATACCGCCCCCTGGATTATATATAGTGTAATACTGCCCTGAGTGACAGACTTTTTTCCCCACTCGTAAAAAAAGGCGTATTCGCCGTGTGACTGCATGTGCCGAACCGTGACGGTACGGGACGAATACCGTTACACCCCTACCTCCCGCACAAGCTCCGGCTCCTTCCCCCCCAGAGAGGTGACGTTCCACGTCCCCAAAGCCAGCTTCTGTCGCCCGGGTCTGGTCCGTCGAGACCCTCCGCTTTCACTGCCACCCTTCTGGCAGCGCACCCGACCCCATCGCTGTTTCCCGTAGGTGGTGGGCCCGCGGGACGGAGAAGCGGAGGTGTTGCCCACGTTGCCTTTTCGGGCTGGGACCGGCCGGGCTCCGTGGCAAGCCCGGCCACCAGACGCTCGCCGACGAGTCCTCCTTCTGGGCCTGGCTCCAGAAAGGGTGCCAGGCCCAGGGTGGCAGACATCATTTAATGAATTTTAACTGAACAATAACTGAATGAGTTTCTCACTCTTAGACCAGCAGGGGTACCAAATATATGCAGACTGCTGCAATAAGTACATTCATTAACTGTCTCGTCGATGTTTGTCTAAATGAATATGATACTATTAACAATCATATTATTCCTATCAGCTGTCTGTAGAGGAAACTTCTCTGTAGCAATGCAGTGGGAGTCACCGACTCAGGAAAGAGACACGGGAGGAGCAGGAGCTTCGATGTCAAACACTGATGATTTATTTGGAGTTACGGCCGGAGAGATTCACATCACAAGTCACATCAGTCACGGTGAGACTGCACGGGAGAGTTGCCACGTCAATACTAAAGAACTCTACCTCAGACCCCTGTATTTAGCTAGTTCTGAGAGCATCATCAACATGCTGCATAACAAGATAGAATCATAACACCTCTATCAGCTGACGTCAACAGGCAGGAACATAGAATCATAACACCTCTATCAGCTGATCCAACAGGCAGGAACAGGGAGACAGAACACTGAGAGCACAGCAGCCAAGGTTACGAGGTGCGTGTGCTCAGTCAGGACAGTTTGAACTGATAAACTGGGTCAAAGTTATGGGCCTTGGAAAATATTCCACAACACTGTCAATCATCGTTATGAATCACATATTCAGTGTTATTATTAAATAAACTATGTTTTGGAGGAGTTAATGATGAATGTTCCACAAGATGCTTGCTCACCCTCCTTCAAATTTGAAAGACAAGCAATCATATATCAAAATAATCAAAGGAACAGTTCAGCGCCCCACAACTTCATTGCAAACAGTTACAACCTTGACTTTACATCAGAAAGAACAAACATTAAAGAAGTGACTAACTGCATCAATTAGGGTTAAAAAACGTGTATTCTGCTAAAACATACATTGCTGCAGTAAGTTATTATCCAGTGGAAAGTCCTTACCTACTGGCATAGTTAAATGAAAGTGATTACTTCTTTTTGGCTGGGCAGTGTAGTTATACACACCGTCTTATTTGACTTTCTCAGGACTTAAAACTGTTTTTTGGGGGCAGACCCCCACAAAGAAAAACATATATTTACACACGTAAGGTCATCATCTGAACCGTTTTTTATGCTCATCGAGTCATCCGTGAGCAGAGCATTAAGTTGGCATGCCTATAACAGCTGAATGCGGCGATTACCATCTTGTTCAGCAAAACGCCTCACAAACGTATTAAGATCCAAAGCTTTAGTGCGTTTTGATTCAATGTCGAGTACAGCCTGAAGAACATATCGAGGATTAAAAAACTAATGTCACAACAGGACTTAGAAAAGCTTGTCCATGCTTTTATCTTCAGTAGACTCGACTACTGCAATAGTGTATTCACAGGGCTGACAAAAAAATCCATCAGAAAGCTGCAGCTGATTCAGAACGCTGCTGCACGTGTCCTCACTAACATTAAAAGAGTGGATCACATCAGTCCGGTTCTGAAATCTTTACATTGGCTTCCAGTCGGCCAAAGAATTGATTTTAAAGTACTATTGCTAGTTTTTAAATCATTACATGGTTTAGGACCAAAGTATATTGTTGAACTCCTACATAATTACGAGCCATCAAGGTGCCTCAGGTCTTCTGGGACGGGTCTGCTATCGGTTCCGACACTCTGGAACAAACTACCCAAATCATGCACGTCCGCAGAAACGCTTACTATTTTTAAATCGAGACTAAAAACATATCTCTTTGGCTGCTTTTAATTGAGCTGCTCATATTCGAACAACAGTATGCCTTTTAAAACATGTATTGTATACCTGTGGTGTTTATTTGAATTATTTTATTATCTTTGCTTTCTAATGCCTGTTGTAAAATGCCATTATATAATGTGTTCTTACTGTCTAAAGGTATTTTAATTTGTTTTGTAAAGCACTTTGAATTGTAGCGTACAGAAAAGTGCTATATAAATAAACTTGCCTTGCAGCACAGCCAAACTTGACAGGCCCTTCTCTGTCATTGTAGAACGCAAATACCGCATTCTTTCCGTCTACTTGGATCCGAAATGCTTCTCGTTTTGCACCATCCCCCCATTCAAATGAAATCGCCGCCAATCATATTTCCAGGCTCGCGCCAGGGGAGGGGTTACAAGACTCGCGTCTTGTGCTGCATTCACTTGCACATTAGAGATTTTCTCTCATAAATGTCCGATGAGCAACATCTTTTCTTTCAAAACAAAGCTGCCAACTGGGGTGGCAAGGCATTTTTCTGAGGTGGCAGTTGCCACCCCGTAGAACCGCCACTGCTCTGAATGGCATACTTGTATATGTTTTTAGATATCAGAAGGTCATCATCGCATGACGCCTTTAGGAGTAATTAACTAACAAAGACTTAACTGTATTATCTAAACAGCGCCTCTTTGCACTTCCTCTAAACTCTGTGTCAGCTCACTTTAAAATTAATACATCTATTGATAATTAGCAAAGAGCCCATGGGCCTCTCTAAATCTGGAAACTTAACTCAATAACAGACCTGGTATAGCTTACCATGTGACTAGGCATAAGACTTGACAAATGGAATGGAAATTGTTTATTTTATATATTTTAACTATAGAAGAATTATATTGGTGTCCTTATTTAACCTAAATGTTAAGCAATCTTCCTATAGTCAAAACACTTAAAGACCTATACAGTTTAACTCTAAAACATCAACTTTTCAATCTAAAAGTTTTCACCCGTTTCCACGCCAGAGAAATAATGTAGGGCTGTATTTGGGGTTCCTAAAAAATGGGTAATAATTCATTTTTAGTGATTAATTGACTATAGATGTTTCATATGTTTCTATTGTGTCCTTAAAAGACTGTAATTCCAACAAATCTAAAGTTAAAACAGTTCTACTTTTACTCAAGTACAAGACCTGAGTACTTCTACTTTTACTAAAGTACAAGATCTGATTCTTGCCCCGTTCTCCATTGTTGTTAATGTGAAAATAAAACAAAAATGTTCATAAACACTGTCTTTTAACTGATTTAAATGTGGAAACTGGGATTATTCATCAGCATTATGTATGACTTGACTTGCTTGACTCTCACCACAGTAACTTGGGACTTGTTTGAGACTTGTAGGTTAGGACTTGAAACAGTTTGCACATGGCTTCCGGTAACTGCTAGAATCCACTTCAAGACAATGGTACTTGCGTACCATGCTGCGAATGGATCTGGCCTTTCCTACATCCAGGACATGGTTAAACGTGCACTCCGCTCTGCATCAGCCAAACGGCTCGATGCATCCTCACTGCGAGGGGAAGCCAAGTTCCCATCGGCAAAAACACGTGGGTTTGCTATCCTGGCTCCAAGATGGTGGAATGAGCTCCCCATTGAAATCAGGACAGCAGATAGCCTGCACACCTTCCAGACTGAAAACTCATCTCTTTCGTCTCCACTTCAAGTGATACATTTACTAACAAAGCACTTATGTACTAATAAAGGACTGGCTTATCTAAAGCCAGTTGAGTAGCACTTGAAATGTTTTAGCTCTATGAAACCTGATGTACTTAATATGATTCTGTTTTCTTCAAGTTTGTATCTTGTTGGTCGAATGCACTTATTGAAAGTTGCTTTGGATAAAAGCGTCAGCTAAATGCAATGTAATGTATGACTTACTCCCAACCTCTGCTATACAACAACGTTCTAACCTATATCTAACCATATTGTGCATTAATATTGTATTTTCTAAACAGGTTGTGATCTTTCATTTGAGGATAACAGTGTTAGGAATATATTGTGATGAAGTGCACACTGACCTGAGCTCCAGGGTTCTTTTTGTTCTCCTCCATGCTACTCTCAGTGCTCCTTCTCCAGCTGTGTCTCTGAAATAATCAACACAACTACAGCTGACACAAAACAAGACAACTCAATACAACCGACAGACACAACAAAACAAATCTACAGCCACTTGGTAGGTTCATAGCAGAGGTGAGAAGTAACCAATTACATTTACTCAAGTACTGTACTTAAGTACTATTTAGAGGTACTTTTATTTTACTTGAGTATGTCCATGTAATGCTACTCTGTACTTTTACTTCACTACAATTATTTAATTACTAAATGTTTTTGGTATTAATCTAGTTACTTTAAAGATGTGGATGAATTATGTGAAATGTAATCAACTCTTAAATCAGACTTCAGTTCCACATGGAGTAAATTCAGAAGCTACCCTGATTGATTGATTGATTGATTGAACAGTTTATTAACAGTTTGTATATTGGGTACAGTACAGTACAGCTCAAAACATACAATTGTTAAGGGGATGCAGACCAGAGAAAGACTTTCGTCTTGTTTCCATCAGGGTCCCCCATTTCCAATTCATCACATCATTTAAGACATGTAAGAAATATTTGACAAACAGATGGGTTATTTACAATTTACATACAGGTGGTTTTTTAACATACAGATTTCTTATTTACAATTTTCATTTTAGATTTCGTTCTAATACATCCTAACCGGACATTTAAGACCAACCAAGTCTACAGATATACAGTTAGTAACAGAGTCTAAAATGCGAGTATATACATAGATGGGGGGGGGGGGTAGATTTGTACCATTACCGGGGCCAGTTTTGCAATGCTCTCCACCCTGCAGTATACAAAGTCATTCAAACTAGCTGCACCTTCTCTCACACAAACACACACTGAAAGATGTTACCTCTCTCTCCTCTTCGTCCTGGTTCTTCAGTCTTTGTTCTCCTTGATAAAACACTGCCGTTAAACACACTAATCTCCCTTGAATACCTTTACTTATATTTACCGATCAGCTACGAACAAAGAACGGGAGGCAACAAAAACACGGTTTTATAAACTAAGTCTTTGTATGTGTTTTAAAAGTCTCTTAAACACATTACATTCGGTATATAATCTGCATCAACGACTGTTAGCAACGTCTAGCTTCTGAGGCCCGGAAAAAATAGCAACGGACCGCTGCAATGCATCATGGGAGTTTAGCATTTCAATGCCCCGCCCCCGTGGTGAAAAAATAGAAACACTAACGGTATTAAAATAAATAATAATTACAATACTACATGTTTATGTTGAATTGTTGAAGGAGCCTGGGACTTCAGATTTGCATTGCCATAACTACACTGTAGCTGTGCATATGACATTGGAGTCTTTGAATGTTGAATCTTTCAGGCAATTGTATCCCTCACTTTCAACTGGATCTCCAATAAAGACACTCTGAAGATATCTGTCATTTTCAGTGTCAGTCATCAACTGCTTTACCTAAAAGATCCTCAAGAGGGCAACAATTGATCCTAAAAATGTTATAGTGTTTTTTTCTACTGTCAAAAGGGCCTATCTAGTCATGCATGTAATTGGCAATAGTACATATACTTTAATGAGTATGAGGAAATGTATTTTTTCATAAATGTAGTGTTTAAAAACATTGGGATTTTAATGTTTGTGTACACTCTACTCACTTTTCTGTACGCTCTTTACCCTAATGTGACTTTTTTTTAAGTTTGAGGGAAAGGAGTCATTTGTTTATTATTAAAAAGGCATGTTATCATAATCAGGGAAATGTTTCAGATTACAACACCATTTTTATCTGGTAAAAAAGGTTGGACTGTTTGCTGCTTTTCTTAAAGAAATCCCTCTCTCATTGCTTCACTTGAAGGCAGTTTGTTTGAGCATGTATAGTCACGCGTCACCATCCAATTTAGCGTAGTATAGTGGAGGATGCACTTTCTGCCCCCAAAAACATGGAGGCCGTCTCCTGAGGGTGAAGCCGGTGCAGTGACAGGAAGTAAATGTCAGACGGTCGTGTGAGGAAACCAAAGACTAAAGCAGTGAGTCAGGGAAACGTCCTGCAGTGAAGTGTGGAGGATGTTTGAACACTGGAGATCATTAGCCGCTACATCATTAGTGACATTTAACACACACACACACACACACACACACACACACACACACACACACACACACACACACACACACACACACACAATGAATACAACTTTTCCAGAGGGAGAACATTTACTCAAGTACACTACTTCATGTGGTCATCATGCACTTTTACTCCACTACATTTATTTACACCTTTAGTTAATTCACAGATTTGGGTTAATGATGTGAAATAAAGACAATTTATTGACATTAAGATCTATCATTTTTGACCAGAGGTGGTTGTATGTTACTTAGTACTTCTACCCCACTACAATTCAGACGTAAAGGGTGTACTTTGACTCTACATGTATTGAATACCTTTAGTTACTTCACAGATCTGGATGAATGATGTGAAATATAACCAAGTGTTAAATCAGACTTTAGTTCCACCTGGAGTAAATTCACAAGCTACCCTGCAGTATACAAAGCCATTCAAACTCGCTGCACCTTTACCAGCTTTGAGAACACTTTCATGATCAATCTTTATAAAACATATCATATATATTATTCTGAAATGGACCAAACTGCACAACGACTACTTTTACTTTTGCTACACAGAAGTTCACAAAATCTCCTTTTCTCAGCCTCCCCGTCAGAGGGTTAAAGAAAGAGAAGCATGTCTGCAGAAAACGCTTTACAAAATCATGCCAGGACATTTCTTTCAGATCCTTCACACTCAACAGGATGTGCACTATATTCTCTGCTTTCATGTATGAAGGGTTTAACCCCAAGCTGCGCAGAAGCATCTTGGGAAAACATTTGGTCAAAGTAAGAATTGTGAAGTTAGACGAACCCCTATATATTGGTATTGGGAACAAGTTGTTATTAATGGACTTTATTTCTACTGTTTGCATTGCTTGTATGTATTCATCTTCAAGGCTACATACCCAAAGTTACGTGAGTGTAAAAAAAAATTAATAAAAAAATAAAGTCATATAACCCACTCAAATAAACAATTTGTATTGATCATAATAAATAATAATTGCAGATAAATTAATCTTAGCTTTGCTCAAGACACTGGAAAGTAAATCTGGATATTTTCATGAACCTCAGTTTGTAGAAAAAAGACAGAGAGGAGAGGAGCTGTACATTATTTATAAGAGAAGAGATAAGCTGAAGCATGACTGGAAATGATGAGTTTAATTAAGTGTGAGGATGTGTTAATCTGGGCCCACAACATATACGTTTCCACATTGTGATGGAGCCTTTCTGGGTGTGTGCATCAGTGTGTGTTTATAGGTGGCAGTAATCACATTTGCTTGGTGATGTAAAATAAAATTACCCTTGTAGTTAAATTAAATCAATTTGGAATAGCACATCGTATCGTATGGATATTTAGAACTATCGGAGGGATGTCACCCACAGTTAACAGGAGATGGTGACTCGGAAGATTGAGTTTATTTTAGATTTAGTAGAACTGTTTCAGTTCCAGTTATCAGTGAGGCAAGAATAGTGACTGTCTCTGTAGACATACAGTTAAAGAGTCCTCTCCTGCTGATGTTCAGGTGTATATCAGTATAGTGTCTCTACTTTAAAGAGTCCTCTCCTGCTGATGTTCAGGTGTATATCAGTATGTAGTGTCTCTAATTTAAAGAGTCCTCTCCTGCTGATGTTCAGGTGTATATCAGTATGTAGTGTCTCTACTTTAAAGAGTCCTCTCCTGCTGATGTTCAGGTGTATATCAGTATGTAGTGTCTCTACTTTAAAGAGTCCTCTCCTGCTGATGTTCAGGTGTATATCAGTATGTAGTGTCTCTACTTTAAAGAGTCCTCTCCTGCTGATGTTCAGGTGTATATCAGTATGTAGTGTCTCTAATTTAAAGAGTCCTCTCCTGCTGATGTTCAGGTGTATATCCTCTCCTGCTGTTGTCCGTGCAGGTTCGCCCCTCCTATACGCAGAACACACGCAGTGCAGCCGGCCTCATCTTATTCGCAAATGCAGTGCAATAATGCGCGCCACAGTTTCCCCGCAGCGAAGCTCCGGCGCTAACGGTACGTCCACACGGCAGCGTGCGTTGAAGCTTGCCGGTGGGCGTGTCTGGCTCGCGACCAACAACCAATCACATTAATCTCCTGCCCCGCAGACACAAGCACACGGTTTGATTGACTAGCGCTTGTACTGCCATATGATTTGATTTGCTGACGCTTCCGTCGAAGCTTGAAAAGTTGAATTTTTCTCAACTTTCGAAGCGAGCAACGGAGGCAAAGTGACGGAACCACAATGCAGTTCGGCAAAGCCTGACGTCACCCCATTCAAAGTGAATGGGAAGCGTCTCAGTTGAAGCAACGCACGCTGCTGTGTGGACGGGCCGTAAAAGTTCAGGAGCCAAACACGCCAAAACGCCAACGCAACAACTAGCCAAAACGCCAAAAACGCCAGGTGCAGTGACAGGAAGTAAATGTCAGACGGTCGTGTGAGGAAACCAAAGACTAAAGCAGTGAGTCAGGGAAACGTCCTGCAGCGAAATGTGGAGAATGTTTGAACACTGGAGATCATTGGCCGCTACATCATTAGTGACATTTAACACACACACACACACACACACACACACACATACACACACACACACACAATGAATACAACTTTTCCAGAGGGAGAACATTTACTCAAGTATACTACTTCATGTGGTCATCATGCACTTTTACTCCGCTACATTTATTTACACCTTTAGTTACTTCATGCTGATTTTCCTATTCTTATTCTCTGAAAACTTCGAGCAGCGGCTCCTGGACATTAACTTATCACTGGGACAGTTAATCTTCATAAATAGACGGAGGGTTTCAGCCATATTTCAACATTTTTACGACGACCTCAGTCTTACAGTAGCGTGGCCAAGCAACAGCTAAAGCCTATTAGGCTACTGCATGCTATTTAGCTTAAGCTAGTTGGTAGCAAAATGCCTCCGTTCTCTACAGATGACTTCCACAAACTTATACAGAAGATGGCTGTGTTGGAAATGAAAATGCAACGGTTGGAAGTTAACGTGGAAGTGAATGGACTATGTCGTGGGAATGACACCACTTTACCAGTGTTGCAAAATAATGGAAAAGGGTATGCTAACTCACAGCTAGTTAGCAGCTACAAGGATTCCAAGGAACAGGAGGGCTGTGTACTGGGTAATAAATCTACAAGTGGTAGTCCTCCCTGGAACTCTCTGGGTGCAAAGCCTAAAAGTAAATCATTTTGGGATTTGGGAGGACGGATAAAAGGCAGAGCCCAGCGCTCTGAAATCTGTGATGCGACCGGCTGGCCTGCATTGTTATCACCCAGGAAGAGCGCCTCTTCAACCCATATTCATACTAGGAAACAGTGGTGGCCAGCTGCTAAAGGGAGAACTACAAACAATCCTCCTAAACCGCAGCGTGTGCCAATCCAGAACAGATACGCTCCACTGACCCAGCACCGGAGATCTCTTTCTGATGACCTGGATAACCTGTCTTCTTCACACAGCAGGGTAAGGACCAATAGCTACTCCAAAAGCAAAAGGCTAGAAGGAAAGCTAACGACTGGGCCTGAAACTCTGATTGTGGGTGACTCTGCTGTAAGAGATGTAAACGGTCTGTGTAGTAAGAACAACACCAAAGTACTCTGTTTTCCCAAGGATATGGTCTCTGACTTCGCTGAGAAGATCCTGCATATTGGGGCTGAACATCCGACTGTGAAGAATGTGGTACTGCACATTGGAACAAATGATGTTGTGAAACAACAGTCAGAAATGCTGAAAGAAGACTTTAAATGTTTGTTGGAAACTGTCAGCTCTCTAAATGCGGAGGTGTTCATCAGTGGCCCTCTACTGCCAGTCAGAAGAAGAGTGGAGAGATTCAGCAGATTGTTTGCACTGAACACGTGGCTTTCAACTGCCTGTACTGACCATTGTGTCCATTTTATTGACAATTTTAACTTTTTCTGGGATCGCAGACATCTTTTCAAGGCAAATGGAGTTTGCCTGAACAAGTCAGAAGTGAAATTGTTTATCTCTAACATATTCAACTGCCTGCATCATCAATCTGTTCCCTCTGCCAAGGACAAGCAACAAGAAGAATCAAAACAAGAGAAAGATACAACACATCGCGCAGAAAACCCTGAAGAAGTATCACTGCACCCGCCTGAGGAATGTTCTGATTATGGGAGACCTATGAGACAAATGGAGGAGTCTCCACTGCCCGTCACCCCCCCTGTCAACGCCTTTGAGGATACTCTTCATTCATCCCCCCGCTCTCTCTACTCTCCGCTCATCCTTTCACCCTCGCCCACCCCCCTGGAGTTTGATGACCGCATGAAGGCAACACGCAGGGTTGGCAGCATGTCCTTTACCCCCGCCCCTCAATGACGCCCACCAAAATCACCGAAGCAGAGACGCGCACCATCTCCCCCCATGCCTACCACAATAATCCAAAACAATACAAGGAAGATGGAAGCAGATTTCCAAACCCCCCTTTCTACAGTGTAGCCCTCACCCTGCCCTCCTATGATGAGAGGAGCAGGGTGGTCCTCCCACCCCTTCAAAGCCTGATAGGGATGTGTGTGTACAAAACGCTGCAAACTGATATCTGCTGAGTCCAGGCTCAAGGGCGTATGGCACTCTCAACTCTTTCCAGGACATGCCGAGGCCCTGCCTGCCAGTAGCTTTGCCGATATCTGTGTTGATAGGTAATAGATTAAGAGCGGTGAAGTCAGTGCCTCTGCATCAGGTACAGCAAATGTGTTGTCCCTATGTCCACCTAATATCAATTCAAACACCATGACACAATTCCATCAGATTAATGATAAAAACCTAGAGGACATTATACAACCTCTGAAATCCTCCTCCTGCTGCCTTGATATTATTCCAACAGGATTTTTCAAAGATATTTTGCCTTGCATGGCCTCAGATCTACTTCATATAGTAAACAAATCTCTTCACTCATTTTTCCACAGGCCCTGAAAACTGCAGTCATTAAACCGCTCTTAAAAAAGAATAATCTAGATGCTTCAGTAATGAACAATTACAGGCCCATATCAAACCTGCCATTTCTAGGTCAAATCATTGAAAAAGTTGTTTTTCAACAGTTGAGTAATTTCCTCCATTTAAATAACTGTTTTGATGTGTTCCAGTCAGGCTTTCGTCCAAACCACAGCACTGAGACTGCTCTTGTAAAGGTCTTCAATGACATCCACTTAAACACAGACAGTGGCAGAACTTCAGTGTTAGTATTATTAGATCTCAGTGCTGCGTTTGACACTGTTGACCACAGCATATTACTAGACCGACTAGAAAACTGGGTGGGACTTTCGGAAACTTTCTATAGGTAAATACAAATCTGAGTTGACAAATATGACGTGTGGGGTACCTCAAGGCTCCATCTTGGGGCCTCTTCTCTTTAATGTCTACATGCTACCACTGGCTCAGATAATGAAGAAAAACAAAATAAGTTACCATAGCTATGCAGATGACACACAAATGTACATAACAATTTCACCAGGAGACTATGCTCCAATTCAAACACTCATACCTCATTCACACCAACGCAACTCCGGTTCAAATCCGTGCTAGAGCTTTTCAGGTTCAGAACCGGTTCTTCGGTTTAGCTCTGGCTCTTTTCACACCGCCCAGAGTCCGACTGGTGCTGCGTCATTGCGTCATCGTTTGCATCATGACGTAACCGTTTGCGTGCCTGCTTCATAAAGCCAAACCGTGCGGATGCAATTAGTTGCATTAATTTCTTATGGCTCTATCTGCAGCTTTTCCGGAGTCATTTCTGTGGTTTAGTTATATTCTTATAAAAAAGTGTGCTCGTGTCAATAAAGGTTTTTTTAAACACAACTGCTTCCGAGGTCGGTCTTATTTCTTAAGGTAGATTGAACCATGAGTGTGGAGTAACGTTGTATCTTTCATTTAAATGAACTGTAACCTTCACCCAGGTATGTAACAGCTGTTCTCAAATGAACACGTGAAGTAAAGTTTAATATTTATAGTTTTATAGATTTATAATGAGTTATAATGAGAGGTGATCAACGTGAATGCTCAGGTTCCACCTTAACACGCAGACAGGTTGCTTCACCATGAGCAGAAACCTTTATATATACAGTATATGGCAGAAACTCTGAAACTCTGAAACTCTTGTTATGTTTCTCCATCGTTGTGTACAAACTGGATAAAACGCGGGCTTTTTGTTGTTGTTCAGGAGTTGATCTGTCTCTACCCCCGCCTCGACGTAAGCGTGACGTATGCGGTGCTTTTGCTCTGGCCGGACAATTTTTTGGTGCTTGAAACGAACCGGATTCTGGAGCTAAGAGGCTGCTCCGCTGCGGTGTGAAGAGGCAAACCCGGTGCTTTTCAAGCTCCAGCTCCGAACCGGCCCTGAAACACCGTTGGTGTGAATGAGGTATGAGTAAGTGCATTGAACAAATCAATGACTGGATGTGTCAGAACTTTCTCCAATTAAACAAAGATAAAACTGAGGTAATGGTTTTTGGAGCCAAGGCAGAACGTATCAAAGTTAGCGCTGAGCTTCAGTCTGCAATGTTCAAAACAACAGAGCCAGAAATCTAGGTGTAGTCATGGACTCTGACCTGAGTTTCAACAGTCACATTAAAACAGTCACTAAATCAGCCTACTATCACCTAAAGAACATATCTAGGATTAAAAGACTAATGTCACAGCAGGATTTGGAAAAACTTGTCCATGCTTTTATCTTCAGTAGACTCGACTACTGCAATGGTGTCTTTACAGGTCTCACTAAAACATCTATTAGAAAGCTGCAGCTGATTCAGAACGCTGCTGCTCGAGTCCTCACTGACACTGAGAAAGTGGATCACATCACTCCTGTTCTGAAGTCTTTACACTGGCTTCCTGTGTGTCAAAGAATAGATTTCAAAATACTGCTGCTGGTCTATAAAGCACTGAATGGTTTAGGCCCAAAATACATTTCTGACCTCCTACTAAATTATGAACCATCCAGATCTCTCAGGTCTTCAGGGACTGGTCAGCTTTCTGTCCCCAGAGTCAGAACTAAACATGGAGAAGCAGTGTTCAGTTATTATGCTCCAAATATCTGGAACAAACTCCCAGAAACCTGCAGGTCCGCTGCAACTCTTACTACTTTTAAATCCAGGCTGAAGACTTTTCTTTTTGTCGCTGCTTTTAATTAAACTATTCATATCTTAGACTGCACTGTAACTTTTATCCATGTATTTTTTCTTTTAATGTTTATTTTATTAGCTTTTCTTTTTAATGACTGATTTTAAATGCCATTTTCTTAATGTCTTTCGTTTTTTGTAAAGCACTTTGAATTGCCTTGTGTTGAAAAGTGCTATATAAATAAACTTGCCTTGCTTTGCCTTCACAGATTTGGGTTAATGATGTGAAATAAAGACCATTTATTGACATTAAGATCTATCATTATTGACCAGAGGTGGTTGTATGTTACTTAGTCCTTCTACCCCACTACATAAATTACAACAACGTCAGCACAAGTTGCATTTAACCAGAACGACACAGTTGTACATTTATACCGTTTTTAAGAAGTCACAGTGGAGATAATCACAAAGGCAATGTTGTGATGCAAACTGTTGATATGGAGAGAGCAGCTGCATATACAGTATCCGCATATCCGTCTCTTTCTAAAACAGCATGACCAGTTATTCAATGCCTGATTATAATTATGGCTTCTATCAAAGTTGCCAAAGCTACCAAAATCCACATCTGATCCTAAAAGGGCTCAAATTAAATACGTTGGCGCCCCATTGCACGTTATTCCCACTCTCTGTGTTTCGCTGTCGGGAGGTGATTCAGTCCGAGAGTTGTTGTCTTCAGTGCAGCCCGCCTGATTGGATGTTGTGCCAGCGAGCCGTCTCTATTTGCCCCCGGCTGCACATTTCCTTCCAGTGTCCCCGACCCTCCTCTGAGGTATCGCCACCGATGAACACCCGACCCAGAATACTGCTCTTAGTGTAGAGACGGCCCTGTGGACACATGGAGAATACTGAATAAAATATATGAAGATATTCAGATACAAATATGGTTTAAATCTGGCCTGCAGTCCCTTTTAACGTCTCATGCCCTTTATTTCACCCTTTGGAAACAGTCACTTCCACATAGAAGTAAAACTTGCCCTGCTACTTAGCAACTTTTTTGGGGGTTAAGTTGCTGAGTTGGAAATATTGGAAATATTGAAGAGCTGTCTGCTTTTTCTACCAAAAAGATGTTCAACAACAATGTCTCTTTGCAGAAATCTTAACCCTGTTACTCATAATAATCTGCATATCTTTTTTTGTGTACTTTCAAGTAGGAACTATTTCTTTCTACCCTTTTACAACACAGAAGGAATTCTGCATCTACACTTGTCCATGAGTACACTGTATGAACGCTTCCTTGCACACAATCATACTGTTATCGGGTGTATTTCATTAGAAAGAAAACAGTTCCTACATTAAATGTCTCATATGGAAGTTGTTAGAGAATATTTTAATCCTGTCTGTGTTTCCTGTATGAAATATCTGCAGAACTTCTGTTCCTGATTAAAGTGTTTTTCTCTCAAATCTGTGAGTTATGATCAGGCCATCCTCAGGGTCAACTCAGAGGTCAGAGGCCTGGCTTTGTGGAGAAAGGGAGGGTTTCCTGTCTCTCTGAGTCTCTCCTGTCTCTCTGAGAGGCTCTATGCAGTTTGGATACATCTGTTTATAATTAGCAGAGGGCTCGTAGAAGCCCGCCTTTGTCTTTGTTTCTGGAGATATATTCTGTGATTATTCTGTGAACCTTCAGAGCGCTGTTTGGTGAAGGACTGTAAAGTGTGAAACTAACTGTGCGCTCTCCGGCCGTATAACTTCAATAAATCTCTGTGTTTGATGAAAACTTCTACGCCTCCATTTGTTCAACATTGGCTCTGCATTGAATCCCAGAAGATTATTCCTCACAGAAGTCTGTTGAGTAAATGGGTCATGACTTCTTCAAAAGTGCATTTCCATAACGTTTCGTCCATAGTGTTTGTTGAGTTACGAATGTTCTTAAATTTACCTCCATTATATATGACAGAAGGCAGACATCTCTACAGTTTATCGTCAACACTGGGCGACTCACACTACAACATATATATAAATAAACAGGAAAAAGTAAATAAGGTATTTAAGGGTGAACTGTGTAACCTAAAACTCAAGGTCAGTGTTTATTATGTAATTACTTGCATATAAGGGATTTTGCAAAATAATCTCGTACCAAACACCTGAACTATTTAAAGAACATCCATAAACATTCATCTGTTTGCATTTTGCAAATAAGTTATCCAATATATCATTCCATTTACTTGTGTATAGACTCTTCTTGCACTATTTCTATTTTATTTGTATTTACTGGCCCATCTCAAAACATTCTATTGCACTATTTTATATGTTTTATTTGTTTTATGTCCTATATATATATATATATTCATGTTGCTCTGTTGGAGGAGCCTGAGACTAAAGTGTTTCATTGCCATATCTACACTGTAGCTGCTTTGCAAATGACAATAAAGCCTTAACATTTGAAACTTGAAATACCTGCATGATGATGAACTCGAGCACCAGCTGGGAGATGTCTCCAGGCGGCAGGTCGAACAGGAAGGGAGCGTTCCAGACGGGATTCGAACTGCTCGCCCCTTTGGTCTCCTTCGTACCGATAACCTTCCCATCCTGACGCAGGTTGATGACAACGTAGTGGTCTGTGGGGAGAAAATAAGATAAGATAAGATGGACCTTTATCCCTGTGGGGAAATTCAGGAGTTTTAGCATCAACAAAAAACTCGAGTACACTGTAGCTCAGGGGTGGCCAACCAGTCAGAGGTTAAGAGCCACATTTGTTCTATGTTACTGCATAGAGCCACATCAAACACACAGTCACTGATACAGCTTGTTTCAGTTTTTTGTTTTCTGGAGACAAGATTTCAACCACGTCACAGATGCATTTTTGTGGCATTGGGATATATATTTTTTAAATCCTCTGGAGCAGAGAGAGGAGCTGTTATTATTATTATTGTTATTGATTAATGCATCAGTGTTTCTTAGGGTCAAAAACAATAAACCCACAACTTAAAATGAAAGCGTTTAGTTTATTTAATAAAAGAGCACATGTTCAATGTGAAAAGTGACAGTAGTTATAGATTATTTGCAATTTGGTGCTATATATTTAAAAACATTTTTTTATATATATATAACACCTTGAATTTCAGGGAGGGGCGCGGGGCTCCGTTGGCAATGGTAGGGGAAACACTGGATAGTGTTTAATCAACGATAGGTTTTCCCCCCCTCAAAGGTGATTCGTTCACTGCATTGCAGGTATTATTGTGATTGGCTCTTGGGCCACATCAAAATTAGACGGGCTGTCATCCTCTCATACTGACACCTGACACCACACATACACACGTAGGGAGAGCCGGGACGAAAGTAACACGGGACGAAAGTAACGGAGCGATTTTATCCGAGCCCAAACAACTTTGACCGGCCAAATTACGTCAGAATTATCAGCATTCAATTCTTAACAGACCTACTAAATATCAGGTTTAACTGTCAGGAGTAGCTAGTGTTGTCACGATACCAACATTTTAGTTTCGATACCAAGTCAAGAATTGCGATTCCGATTCTTTTTCTTAAAAAAAGGGAAACAGTCTTAAATGTAATTATTGTGCTTTATTTCACACCATAACCATAACACAAACTTTTAAACAATGAGAACAATAAATAAAATAAATGACAAGAATTCGTATTAAATCAAATTAATACATTTCTCACAGACAGGCCTTGTGGTGTCCGTAGGCTTGCCCTCACTGTCAGAGTTATAGCTCAAATACTTCCACATTTAGCTTCTGGCGTCTTTTTTGTCAACAAGCCGAGGCGCAGCGGCAGTTGCACTCCCACTTGCAGCCATGCTTCTAGTTTTCTCACATGCTCTGGCAGCTAGCGCGTGCACGAGAGAGGGGAGGCACTTGAGCGTGCTTGAGAGGGGAGGCACTTGAGCGTGCTTGAGAGGGGAGGGACTGCAGGCTGCAGTGCAGGGAGTGGAAGCAGAGCGCTGAATACGCACGGCTCTTATTAAAACGGCGCTTTCTCACCCGAGTACTTTCCCCCGTCATTCTTAAAGTACCGATACTAATTAAACGGAGGAATCGTAACGTTTTTAACGGCAGGGTATCGCGGTACCTTTCAAGTATCGGTACACCGTGCAACACTAGTCAGGAGTCAGTGTCTCTCCCCCAAACTCACACATATACAATTCGATATGAACTGAAGAGCCGCATGAAACTAGGCAAAGAGCCGCATGCGGCTCGAGAGCCGCGGGTTGGCCACCCCTGCTGTAGCTCATGACAATAAAACCTTTGAATCTTCAATCTTTGAAAACAAAGTTTTTTTCATTTACAAATGATATACAGATAAGTAACTGTTAAAACAAGAATTTAGTTAAATTAATTAAAGGAAAATATATACATACAGTGGGGCAAAAAAGTATTTAGTCACCAATTGTGCAAGTTCTCCCACTTAAAAAGATGAGAGGCCTGTAATTTTCATCCTAGGTATCCCTAGACTATGAGAGACAAAATGAGAAAAAAAAAATCACATTGTCTGATTTTTTAAAGAATTTATTTGCAAATGATGGTGGAAAATAAGTATTTGGTCAATAACAAAAGTTCATCTCAATACTTAGTTATATACCCTTTGTTGGCAATGACAGAGGTCAAACGTTTTCTGTAAGTCTTCACAAGGTTTTCACTGTTGCTGGTATTTTGGCCCATTCCTCCATGCAGATCTCCTCTAGAGCAGTGATGTTTTAGGGCTGTCGCTGGGCAACACGGACTTTCAACTCCCTCCAAAGATTTTCTATGGGGTTGAGATCTGGAGACTGGCTAGGCCACTCCAGGACCTTGAAATGCTTCTTACGAAGCCACTCCTTCGTTGCCCGGGCGTTGTGTTTGGGATCATTGTCATGCTGAAAGACCCAGCCACGTTTCATCTTCAATGCCCTTGCTGATGGAAGGAGGTTGTCACTCAAAATCTCACGATACATGGCCCCATTCATTCTTTCCTTTACACGGATCAGTCGTCCTGGTCCCTTTGCAGAAAAACAGCCCCAAAGCATGACGTTTCCACCCCCATGGTGTTCTTTGGATGCAACTCAGCATTCTTTCTCCTCGAAACACTAGTTGAGTTTTTACCAAAAAGTTCTATTTTGGTTTCATCTGACCATATGACATTCTCCCAATCCTCTTCTGGATCATCTAAATGCTCTCTAGCAAACTTCAGACGGGCCTGGACATGTACTGGCTTAAGCAGGGGGACACGTCTGGCACTGCAGGATTTGAGTCCCTGGCGGCGTAGTGTGTTACTGATGGTAGCCTTTGTTACTTTGGTCCCAGCTCTCTGCAGGTCATTGACTAGGTCCCCTCGTGTGGTTCTGGGATCTTTGCTCACCGTTCTTGTGATCATTTTGACCCCACGGGGTGAGATCTTGCGTGGAGCACCAGATCGTGGGAGATTATCAGTGGTCTTGTATGTCTTCCATTTTCTAATAATTGCTCCCACAGTTGATTTCTTCACACCAAGCTAATTACCTATTGCAGATTCAGTCTTCCCAGCATGGTGCAGGTCTACAATTTTGTTTCTGGTGTCCTTTGACAGCTCTTTGGTCTTGTCCATAGTGGAGTTTGGAGTGTGACTGTTTGAGGTTGTGGACCGGTGTCTTTTATACTGATAACGAGTTCAAACAGGTGCCATTAATACAGTTAACAAGTGGAGGACAGAGGAGGCTCTTAAAGAAGAAGTTACAGGTCTGTGAGAGCCAGAAATCTTGTTTGTTTGTAGGTGACCAAATACTTATTTTACCGATGAATTTACCAATTAATTCATTAAAAATCCTACAATGTGATTTCCTGGATTCTTTCCCCCCATTCTGTCTCTCAGAGTTGAAGTGTACCTATAATAAAAATTACAGGCCTCTCTCATCTTTTTAAGTGGGAGAACTTGCACAATTGGTGGCTGACTAAATACTTTTTTGCCCCACTGTACACTATAACTGGTACTTTTTTGACAATGTTTGAGTGATTTCCAACACATGCAGTGTAAACCTAAAACCTTCAGAGAGTTAAAAATCTACTCTTAGTCAGTCTTTAGTGTCACTGTGCAGAGCTGATTATTCAACACAGAGAGAAAATGTCTCCATGGTCATTTTTCACACTGTTTCAGTGCTGTTTAGCTGATGTACACCAAACAAACAATTTTGGGGTGAATCATTAACACTTCAGGAAATAAAGTACACATCAGATTCTTGAAAACATGCGTTTAATTTTCAAAAATGTGATTTTGATGTGTTTTAAAAACATCTAATCAGTAGCAACATCAAAAAACCCACAAAATACATTGGTCATAGGTGGAAATGTGTGTACATTTGCTCATTAGGCCTCTTTACCCTGGGGAAACACTTTAAACACCAAATTGACAATGTGTGTAGAGGAAACTTCTGTGTAGCAGTGCAGTGGGAGTCACCGACTCAGGAAAGAGACACGGGAGGAGCAGGAGCTTTTGATGTCAAACACTTATGATTTATTTGGAGTTACGGCCGGAGAGATTCACATCACAAGTCACATCAGTCACGGTGAGACTGCACGGGAGAGTTGCCACGTCAATTCTAAAGAACTCTACCTCAGAACCCATGTGTTTAGCTCTGAGAGCATCATCAACATGCTGCATAACAAGATAGAATCATAACACCTCTATCAGCTGACGTCAACAGGCAGGAACATAGAATCATAACACCTCTATCAGCTGACGCCAACAGGCAGGAGCAGGGAGACAGAACACTGAGAGCACAGCAGCCAAGGTTACGAGGTGCGTGTGCTCAGTCAGGACAGTTTGAACTGATAAACTGGGTCAAAGTTATGGGCTTTGGAAAATATTCCACAACACTGTGGAATACCATACACTAGAGCTAATGTGCAAAGTAAACTGACAAATATAGTGTTTTGAAAGACTAACAATCACTGAGGCAAGGCAAGGCAAGTTTATTTATATAGCACCTTTCAGCACCAGGCAATTCAAGGTGAGCAGGATGATCAACATCTAAAAGTGTACACGGCAACCAGTTCACATCAATGTTGTAGATCAGGGATCACCAACTACATTTGTCCAAGGGCCAAAATGTATCCAATAGACACTATCGCGGGCCAGCGATTTTTACATAGCCCAGAATTTTGAAGTTGTTGACTGGGGTTGTTAACGAAGGATCACTTCTAGGCAGGGTTGGGAGGGTTACTTTGTAAATGTCGTCAGTTACTGAATACTGAATACATGCTCTGAAAGTCATCAGAATACAGTTACGTGTCTTAAAAAAGTATTCAGATTACTTTTAGAATACTTTTGGAATACTTTCTTTTTCCATAACAGATGGGTATGTTTTGGTAAACAGGAGACACGTATTTTACTGTTTTAATGGCTTATCAAGAACTCAAACACAACATCTTGGTGTCATTCTGGACAGCTCTCTGTCATCTGCACCCCACATAAAAAACATCACCCGGACTGCATTCTTTGTACTGTCTTAAAACCTTTCCTTGGAATATGTTATGAATTGTAAGGTGTCCTTGGGTGCTTTGAAAGGCGCCCCTATATAGAATGAATTATCATTATTTATTATTATTATTATTATTCTGAAACGATGTAATAACTTTTAAAACGTTTTCTAGTCACTTGCCCCATGCATTCAGCAGCAGCAGGCTGATCCTGTTATAAATGTCATCATTTCGACAATAAAGAAATGCTACATAAGCGTTATATTTCACATTTTATCTAACCATCTCCGTTTCTAACTTTCAATATATTTTAAAAGAGATCTCTCTCTCTCTCATCTGCGTGCGGGGGCGGGGCCTCACAGACACGCTGCATCTCTCTCTTGCTCACAGACACACTGCAGCGCCGTGCAGTGTGCACACAGTTCTGCCGGTAATGAATATTACATTTTGTGAGGAAACTTTTCCACCAATAATTCCAATAAGTTTTCCAAAATGTATTCACTTCAGGTTTACGAAAGTAACTGTAATCAGATTACTCGTTTTTCAAATGTAACGCCAGCTGAATACAGTTAGCCTACTTGATTTTTGTATTCTGATTACATAACGCCGTTACATATATTCCGTTACAACCCAACCCTACTTCTAGGCTACTGTCCCGCAGCTCCTGCCTCTCTGTTGGACTCTGTCGCAGCGGGGCTGCTGCTGTGGTGCGGAGCGCACAAAGCAGACTCTTCACAACGAAGGATCACTTCTTCTTCAAGGCAGGGAAGGTTTCGCAGTACGCAGTCTACTGACCCGCAGCTGCTGCCTCTCTGTTGGACTCCGGTACTGCACCTTACTCACGAGACGTTGTAAAAAAAACGCAGTAACCACTCCGCCAACGCCACAGTAACCCCCGTCGTGCGGGCCGGATGCGGGCCGCCAGTTGGTGGTCACTGTTGTAGATGGTGGTCTGCAAATATGTGTACATGCCGTTTAAGGCCTGGTCATAGGAGATCCCAAACACATAATGTGCTTTAAAAAGTTCATCAAAACTCACAGGAAAGACCGGGGCTGCAGTCGAATAGTCCAAAAATCAGCTCCTAAGTTCTAACCCTATCGTCTATTCCTTGACCTCTGAGTGAAACGTCATGCGGTTAAGGGATAGTGGATAGGAGAATTCAAAAGGATTTAGGAGAAGAGACTGCAGTACTTTAGAGAATCCGACTGCACTTTCACTATCTGACGTGTTTATGATGCGCCAGAGGACGTCATTTTGTGCGTCTGCTGCTGTGGGGAAACTATGGAAACTACAGTTTTCTATACAACGGACTACAACATGGATGTTTAATAAGAACGAGGGACTACTGTAAACTCATCTAGAGACTCTGCACAGTGCTCTGATGCTGTTGCTTTGCTTTATGAACGTGGACAATAGAGAAACATATTCTTCAGGACCAAAGTTGGAATTGAAATAAAAAAGGAAAGTGAAACGTATGCTCGTCACCCTCTCCCTCCGGTCCACATTAATACAAATGATCCCAATACGTATGATTGTATGAAAATATCTTAAAATAAATACAAATGTATTTATTATAAACGTTAGTCCTTAACATCTATCACTGTGTATATCACCATTCAAACATATTTTAAAAGTTGAACAAACCCCACACAGATCAGTGAAATGTTGACTTTATTTGATCATTTCAATAACTAACGTTCATATTTCTCTCTTTGATTATAATACTGATGAACGTTCAAAACAAAGCACTTTGGCAAGTTACTGTGGAGGAAACTTCTGTGTAGCAATGCAGTGGGAGTCACCGACTCAGGAAGGAGACACGGTAGAGCAGGAGCTTTTGATGTCAAACACTGATGATTTATTTAGAGTTACGGCCGGAGGATTCACATCACAAGTCACAGCAGTCACGGTGAGACTGCACGGGTAGGTTGCCACGTCAATTCTGGAGCGCCTCTCTCTCGTTAGCCCATTTAACTGGTTTCACAGAGTGATCAACATATTTTGATAAGATAGTTTAGACAGTTGGGCACACTGAGTCACTTGCATCCGTCACTTATGGCCTCGAAGATTTCATACCTTGGAGTCCACAAACAACAAAGAAGGAAGTGTCCCAGTGCACCCACAACAACAGACCATCTGTGACCTAGTGTTGCCCGGTCACAGAATGGGAACAATAACATTATGGCTGAAGCAGCCTATGTCCTTAAAGGAGATACACAGACGTCAGAGTTGGTCATGTACGTCATATCTAGGAGTCTAGGACAATAATTTCCCTAACAGTTACCACATACGTTTTAAAATGCTTAATAAGCACCGTAACTTTCATGATATAATTTCTCCGTCATAATCGTTTGTTTCCGTGAACGGCCGACTGTTGAGTGACGGCAAATGCTGCGGCTGCAAGCCGCATTTTCTCCTCTCCTTTCGGTGAGGGAGGTCCAGTGGTTCCTCAGCTAAAGGAAGTTATAAAGGAAGTTTGAAACCTCCTTTCCTATCATCTAGAGAATTCGAACAGCACTTATCATGGCTGCCACTGAGGGACTTCCGGGTAATTTCACTCGGTTAGGAAGGTTCCTAAGCTAAATGGACTATTCGACTGCAGCCTTGGCCTTGCAGGGAAGGAGCTCACCATCCAATGCAATGTAGTACTCATGGAGCTGTTTCTTGTGGTCCCAACTGCTAGGATGTAGGGTTGCCTCCACTGGACCAGAGTACTCCTTGATAGCGCAGAGTGAAGCAGGTAGGACCCAAACGCAGATAACACTTGATAATACCTTTATTTCAAGGTCTCTTATCTAATACATAAACTTCAACAAAACAAAACACTCTACGGTGAACCAGGTCACAAACAAAAGAAGCACCAACACTGAACACAGGACGAGACAAGACTAAATACAGGGAGGGATAATTACCAGACAAGAAACAGCTGGGCAGGGGAGGAGAAACACAAGGGCCACAGGTGAACATAATCAACTAACTAGACACAGGTGAGGAGGGAGGAGAAAACACAAGGGCCACAGGTGAACACAATCAACTAACGAGACACACCAGGGAACTAACGACGGAAGGAAAACATGACATAGAGGACAGCGGAAACACCCAAACCTAGACATAGACCCGTGACCTGGCATGACAACCGTGACAGAACCCCCCCCTCAAGGGACGGATCCCAGACGTCCCTAAACCCCAAAAACAAAAATCCCACACAGTCCAGCAGGGTGGGTGGAGGGGGTCCGGAGGAGGGACGTATCCCTAGGCCACCAGGGTGGGTGGAGGGGGTCCGGAGGACGGGACTAAGCTGACCGCCCAGGAGCCCAGTAGGGGAACAGGAAGGGATCTCGGGCGGACGGCCCGGGGGCAAGGCAGAGTCTAAGGTGGGGAACTCGGGCGGACGGCCCGGGGGCAAGGCAGAGTCCAAGGTGGGGGTCTCGGGCGGACGGCCCGGGGGCAAGGCAGAGTCCATGGTGGGGAACTCGGGCGGACGGCCCGGGGGCAAGGCAGAGTCTAAGGTGGGGAACTCGGGCGGACGGCCCGGGGGGCAAGGCAGAGTCCAAGGTGGGGTCTCGGGCGGACGGCCCTGGGGCAAGGCAGAGTCCAAGGTGGGGGTCTCGGGCGGGGCGGCCCGGGGGCAAGGCAGAGTCCATGGTGGGGAACTCGGGCGGACGACCCGGGGGTAAGGCAGAGTCTAAGGTGGGGAACTCGGGCGGACGGCCCGGGGGCAAGGCAGAGTCCAAGGTGGGGGTCTCGGGCGGACGGCCCGGGGGCAAGGCAGAGTCCATGGTGGGGAACTCGGGCGGACGACCCGGGGGCAAGGCATGAGGGCGAAGACCAGACAGCTCCGGAGGCCGGGCAGGACCCGGTGTCGGCCGGACAGGAACCGGAGCCGGCGGGACAGGCTTCGGCAGGATCCCCCACGGAAGAGGACCAGGAGTTGGCAGGACCCCCAGCAGGAGGGTGGACGACGGGACCTCCAACGAGACAGGACAAAGGGTTGGCAGGACCCCCGGCAGGAGAGTAGTCGGCGGGGCCTCCAACGGGACAGGACACAGGGTTGGCAGGACCCCCGGCAGGAGAGTAGTCGGCGGGGCCTCCAACAGCACAGGACATAGGATTGGCAGGACCCCCGGCAGGAGAGTAGACGGCGGGACCTCCAACGGCACAGGACATAGGGTTGGCAGGACCCCCGGCAGGAGCGTAGTCGGCGGGACCTCCAACGGGACAGGACAAAGGGTTGGCAGGACCCCCGGCAGGAGACTAGTCTGCGGGACCTCCAACTGGACAGGACATGGGGTTGGCAGGACCCCCGGCAGAGGGCTAGTCTGCGGGACCTCCAACTGGACAAGACATGGGGTTGGCAGGACCCCCGGCAGAGGGCTAGTCTGCGGGACCTCCAACTGGACAGGACATGGGGTTGGCAGGACCCCCGGCAGAGGGCTAGTCTGCGGGACCTCCAACTGGACAAGACATGGGGTTGGCAGGACCCCCGGCAGAGGGCTAGTCTGCGGGACCTCCAACTGGACAGGACATGGGGTTGGCAGGACCCCCAGCGGAACCTCCAACGGTACAGGACATGGGGTTGGCAGGACCCCCGGCAGAGGGCTAGTCTGCGGGACCTCCAACTGGACAAGACATGGGGTTGGCAGGACCCCCGGCAGAGGGCTAGTCTGCGGGACCTCCAACTGGACAGGACATGGGGTTGGCAGGACCCCCGGCAGGAGACTAGTCTGCGGGACCTCCAACTGGACAAGACATGGGGTTGGCAGGACCCCCGGCAGAAGACTAGTCTGCGGGACCTCCAACTGGACATGAGTAGGGGCTTGAGTGGGGACTCGAGAGAGGGCTTGAGAGGGAACTTGAGAGGAAACTGGAGAGTGGACTCGAGAAGGAACTCGAGAGTTGACTCGAGAGGTAACTCGAGAGGAGACCTGAGGGGAAACTTGAGAGGTGACTCGAGAGGACACTGGAGAGTTGACTTGGGAGGTGACTCGAGAGGACACTGGAGAGTTGACTTGAGAGGTGACTCGAGAGAACACTGGAGAGTTGACTTGAGAGGTGACTCGAGAGGACACTGGAGAGTTGACTTGAGAAGGAACTCGAGAGGTGACTCGAGAGGTAACTCGAGAGGGGACCTGAGAGGGGACTTGAGAGGGAACTCGAGAGTAGACCTGAGGGGAAACTTGAGAGGTGACTCGAGAGGACACTGGAGAGTTGACTTGGGAGGTGACTCGAGAGGACACTGGAGAGTTGACTCGAGAGGACACTGGAGAGTTGACTTGAGAGGTGACTCGAGAGGACACTGGAGAGTTGACTTGAGAAGGAACTCGAGAGGTGACTCGAGAGGTAACTCGAGAGGGGACCTGAGAGGGGACTTGAGAGGGAACTCGAGAGTAGACCTGAGGGGAAACTTGAGAGGTGACTCGAGAGGACACTGGAGAGTTGACTTGGGAGGTGACTCGAGAGGACACTGGAGAGTTGACTTGAGAGGGGACACGAGAAAAGACTCGAGAGGGGACCTGAGAGGGGACCTGAGAGGGAACTCGAGAGGTGACTCGAGAGGTAACTCGAGAGGGGACCTGAGAGGGGACTCGAGAGTAGACCTGAGGGGAAACTTGAGAGGTGACTCGAGAGGACACTGGAGAGTTGACTTGAGAGGGGACACGAGAAAAGACTCGAGAGGGGACCTGAGAGGGGACCTGAGAAGGAACTCGAGAGGTGACTCGAGAGGTAACTCGAGAGGGGACCTGAGAGGGAACTCGAGAGGAGACCTGAGGGGAAACTTGAGAGGTGACTCGAGAGGTAACTCGAGAGGGGACCTGAGAGGGGACTTGAGAGGGAACTCGAGAGGAGACCTGAGGGGAAACTTGAGAGGGGACTCGGGTAGGAACTTGAGAGGTGACTCGAGAGGGGACTTGAGAAGGGACTCGAGAGAGGGCTTGAGAGGGAACTCGAGAGGAAACTGGAGAGGGGACCTGAGAGGGGACTTGAGAAGTGTCTGGAGGGGAAACTTGAGAGAGTTGGTTTGCCAACAGAACACGGGGTGCTGGAGTCGGCCGGTACGCCGACAGGACACGAGGAGCTGGCGTCGGCCGGTACGCCGACAGGACACGGGGAGCTGGTGTTGGCTGGGGAGCCAACAAGAGACGAGGTGCTGGAGTCGGCCGGTACGCCGACAGGACACGGGGAGCTGGTGTTGGCTGGTGTTGGCTGGGGAGCCAACAAGAGACGAGGTGCTGGAGTCGGCCGGTATGCCGACAGGACTCGGGGAGCTGGCGTTGGCCGGTAAGCCAGTCCTGGAGCCGAAACTGGAGTCGCGACCAGGGGTACTGGAGCCGGTACTGGAGCCAGAACCATGGCTGCTGGGGCCGGAACTGTAACCGGAACCATGGCTGCTAGGGCTCGGGCTAACCTGGCCTTGCGACGACTCCTTTTAGCAGCCGCCTGAATACTCCGTGGACCTCCATAAGCCAGACGAGTACCCGAGAACGGATCCTGGACAGGAGCAGGAAATGAGGAAGAAGCCGGGGCTGACTCCAGACGGAACCCACCAAGGCGTATGGTGCCAGGTTGGGAATCGGGAGGCAGGGAGCTAGCATGCCTGGGGCTAGCAGGCCGGGAATCACACACCGGGAGGATCTTTGAAATCCAGCCAGGTAAGAACTTCACCAAACCTGGTTTCTCTCTAGCCATCTGGCGCGCCTCCGACAACACAGCCTCTCGCTGCTGAACTCCGGGTGCTCTCTTCCATCGATCCGAGCAGTTAGCCAAAAAAAAGGAAAAATTCAATAATTCCAGCTCGAACGGATCTGCTGGGCCCATTTTCTGGTTGGTGCTTTCTGATAGCGCAGAGTGAAGCAGGTAGGACCCAAACGCAGATAACACTTGATAATACCTTTATTTCAAGGTCTCTTATCTAATACATAAACTTCAACAAAACAAAACACTCTACGGTGAACCAGGTCACAAACAAAAGAAGCACCAACACTGAACACAGGACGAGACAAGACTAAATACAGGGAGGGATAATTACCAGACAAGAAACAGCTGGGCAGGGGAGGAGAAACACAAGGGCCACAGGTGAACATAATCAACTAACTAGACACAGGTGAGGAGGGAGGAGAAAACACAAGGGCCACAGGTGAACACAATCAACTAACGAGACACACCAGGGAACTAACGACGGAAGGAAAACATGACATAGAGGACAGCGGAAACACCCAAACCTAGACATAGACCCGTGACCTGGCATGACAACCGTGACACTCCTGAAGGCTGGAGATGACTGTAAGATAACAATAAACACACATAACTACACTGTACATCATATTTTTGATGGATTGGTCAGACACTGAAAAAAACCTTTGATAGCAAATCAGATCAAATCCAGTACCAGAGTGTAGGAATAATGTGTTACAGTAAAAGTCCTGTATTCAAAATGTTCCTCACGTAAAAGTGGAAAAGTATTAGCATCACAATATAGTTTAAGAACCAAAACTAGTCATTGTGCAGATTGGTGCATTTCAGAATAATATATATGGTATGTTTTATAATTATTAATGCATTAGAGTGTTATCAAAGCTGGTAAATGTGCAGCTAGTTTTAATGACTTTGTATACTGCAGGGTAGCACACAAAACTTTTACCTCCGCCCGAAGTCACGCCAAATCTTCCCCGAACCGCACGACGGGGGTGACTGTGGCGTTGGCAGAGTGGTTACTGCGTTCGCCCCCCACCCATTTTTTTTTTACAACGTCTCATGAGTAAGGTGCAGTACCGGAGTCCAACAGAGAGGCAGCAGCTGCGGGACAGTAGACTGCGTACTGCGAAACCTTCCCTTCCTTGAAGAAGAAGAAGTGAGCCTTCGTTGTGAAGAGTCTGCTTTGTCCGCTCCGCACCACAGCAGCAGCCCCGCTGCAACAGAGTCCAACAGAGAGGCAGGAGCTGCGGGACAGTAGCCTAGAAGCAGGGTTGGGTTGTAACGGAATATATGTAACGGCGTTATGTAATCAGAATACAAAAATCAAGTAGGCTAACTGTATTCAGCTGGCGTTACATTTGAAAAACGAGTAATCTGATTACAGTTACTTTCGTAAACCTGAAGTGAATACATTTTGGAATACTTATTGGAATTATTGGTGGAAAAGTTTCCTCACAAAGTAAGATTCATTACCGGCAGAACTGTGTGCACACTGCACAGCGCTGCAGCGTGTCTGTGAGCGAGAGAAAGATGCAGCGTGTCTGTGAGCGAGAGAGAGATGCAGCGTGTCTGTGAGCGAGAGAGATGCAGCGTGTCTGTGAGCGAGAGAGAGATGCAGCGTGTCTGTGAGGCCCCGCCCCCCGCACGCAGATGAGAGAGAGAGATCTCTTTTAAAATATATTGAAAGTTAGAAACGGAGATGGTTAGATAAAATGTGCAAGATAACGTTGATGTAGCATTTCTTTATTGTCGAAATTATGACATTTATAACGGGATCAAATCAAAGTGAATGGCCTGCTGCTGCTGAATGCATGGGGCAAGTGACTGGAAAAAGTTTTAAAAGTTATTACATCGTTTCAGATAATAATAATAATAATAATAATAATAAATAATAATGATAATGCATTCTATTTAGGGGCGCCTTTCAAAGCACCCAAGGACACCTTACAATTCATAACATATTCTAAGGAAAGGTTTACAGCAGGAGAATGCAGTCCGGGTGGTGTGTTTTTTACGTGGGTGCAGATGAGAGGGAGCTGTCCAGAATGACACCAAGATGTTGTGTTTGAGTTCTTGATAAGCCATTAAAACAGTAAAATACGTGTCTCCTGTTTACCAAAACAAACCCTGTAAAGCTGTCAAGTTTACAGTGTTAACAAAATAAAATATACTGCTGTTTCTGGTTTAGTTTACGACGGATATATTAAGTTATTGTGTTGATATTTGTAACACAAAAGTGATGGAAAAAACCCACAGGAACACAGAAAAGATGGTCTTAACATGACCCAGCGGTCTAGTAGTTAATAAAAAACAATAATATCAAAACAAAATATTACTACTAACTTTATTGTGAAATTAAAACAGAACGATAAAAGAATAGTTTCCGGTCTATTCTGTGACCAATAGACCATTCTGTGTCTATTCTATTCTGGGCCTCATTAAGGCCCAATCCCAAACCAATCCCTCCACCCTACCCCTCCGTGATGGAGTGAACTCCGTCTGTAGCCACACTCGCAGCTCAACGAGGCTCCCTCCTGTCAGATGGAGGGAGTAAACACAGCAGCAAGCTTTGGGACGGCCTCCCCTCTCTCCCCCCTCTCCCCCCTCTCTCCCCTCTCTCCCCTCTCTCCCCTCTCTCTCCTCTCCCCCTCTCTCCCCTCTCTCCCCTCTCTCCCCTCTCTCCGGCAGAAACAGGAAATGCCGTAACTGTATGTAACAGCGGTTTCAAATCAGCATCTCTTAGACAAAAAGTTTAAATGAATAACTCAAATAAAACTCCAAACATCTTTCATTGTGTTTCAAAGCTCTTTTAGTTTTAAACCTGATGTTTATAAGCTTCTTAGTTTTTGCAACGGTCTGTAAATATACACAACTTTATAATAAAATGCACACATTTACCTTTTTCTAGACTAAACACAGGTTTGATCCTGAGTTAAAAACATATGAGGTCATCATGAGGTTGTTAACATCGCAGTTTATCAGTGGATGTTTGCTGGAACTTATAGTGCCAGGAGATATGGGAGTCGGAGGCGGTGCATCGAAGGTGCAGAAGGGTACTTTAATAAGGAGGTGTTGTCGGGTCGCAGCCCGGGACAACAAGAGAAAGAATCAGGAGGGCACACAACATACATAGACAACAACACATATATGTCCGTGTGGAAACCACACCCCTACCCCAAAGTTCCGTGTGTGAATTATGTCCCAGTGTATTAAAGGTGGTCACCACACAAGCCCCCCCAGAATTCAAACAGGGCAAAAAAAATCCTCGCGTCCGGGAGGAAGCACCACAGGGTCTGAGGAGGATGAGGTTGCAGGTGAGGGCCGGGCCATGGAACGGGCCGTCGGAAGGGGGCCGCAGGAGAGGGTAGGGACCCCAACGAGGGCATCCTCACCGGGGGTGGAAGACGGGCCGGAACGGGGCCGCAGTAGGCGTCGTAAGGGGGCCACAGCGCTGCGACGTGGGGACGGCGCGAACATCCCGGTGGTCCCCAGCAGGGAGGAGCGCTGCCCGGCCGCAGGCGAGGGCACAACGGCAGCGGGCACAAAGTCCTCGGGGGGAAAGAGCCGGGTCCCCGGGGGGCAGGAGCAGCATCCCCGGGAGGAAAGAGCCGGGTCCCCGGGGGGCAGGAGCAGGAGCAGGGTCCCCGGGGGGCAGGAGCAGCATCCCCGGGAGGAAGGAGCCGTGGACAGAGGAGAGGCCAGACGGGGCGCCGTCCGGAGCCGCCGTCGAAATGAACCGTGAGCCGCGGTAAGAGGAGAGGCCAGGCAGGGTCCCGGAGCGCGCCACCCACGGGCCGATGAAGACATGGGGACGTCCGAAACCGCCGAGGCGAAGAAAGAGGCCAGACAGGCTCCGGAGCGCGCCACCCACGGGCCGATGGCCGCATGGGCGACGTCCGAAACCGTCGAGGCGAGGGAAGAGGCCAGGCAGGGTCCCGAAGCGCGCCACCCACGGGCCGGTGAAGGCATGGGGACGTCCGAAACCGCCGAGGCGAGACGGGGTCCAGGAGTGCACCACCCAGGCGTCGATGAGCGAGAGTGGCGTCTGAAGCCGCCGTCGAGGTGGTGAAACAGGTGAGAGTGTCCACACGAGGCCGACCAGACATGGTCGAACCTCCTCTCAGGCACCAGAAAATGCTCAAAAAGGGCCGTACTGTCCACGGTCAAAAAACAGGTGGGCGAAATAGCGAGAGGATTCACACGAGGCCAACCAGACATGGTCAAACCTCCTCTCAGGCACCAGGAAAAGCTCGAAAAGGTCGATAGCCGTTAGCAGCTAGCCGTTAGCAGCTAGCCGTTAGCTGA
Organism: Harpagifer antarcticus; assembly: GCA_902827135.1. Taxonomy (NCBI): domain Eukaryota; kingdom Metazoa; phylum Chordata; class Actinopteri; order Perciformes; family Harpagiferidae; genus Harpagifer; species Harpagifer antarcticus. The sequence continues at coordinate 1,392,834 of CADEHL010001070.1, forward strand.
GGCCGTTAGCTGGCAGCCATTGGTAGCTGCTAGCCGTCGTTAGCCCCACGTGGATAGGTAGCTGCTAGCCGTCGTTAGCCCCACGTGGATAGCTGCTAGTCGTGGTTAGCTAGCGCCGCTGGGACGTGCAGCCGCACGCCCCGGAGAAACAGCCCCATGAGGTAGCCATGGGGTTGCTGGTCGTGCATCGTCCCCCCGATGCGGGAACGGCGAGCAACGTCTCCAGCCTTCTGCGGAGCACGCACCGAGCCTCAGTCCGCGTGCCGGTGGCAGCCATGGACGTCTCCAAAAAAAAATCCCCGGCATTTCGAGAAAGGAACCTGAGTTCCTTTTGCCGTGTTCGGCTTCGTCTCGGAAACTTCCCCAGACGTGTCAGAGTCACCAATATAGTGCCAGGAGATATGGGAGTCGGAGGCGGTGCATCGAAGGTGCAGAAGGGTACTTTAATAAGGAGGTGTTGTCGGGTCGCAGCCCGGGACAACAAGAGAAAGAATCAGGAGGGCACACAACATACATAGACAACAACACATATATGTCCGTGTGGAAACCACACCCCTACCCCAAAGTTCCGTGTGTGAATTATGTCCCAGTGTATTAAAGGTGGTCACCACAAACTACTTGTAAACAGCGTGTTTCCTGAGGACACACACAGCGTGACTCCGGTCAGGTAGAGACCGGTCTCAAGTCAGCACTGCTGCAGACTCGCTGTTTGAGGGCTTGATAGCCCACTCCCCCTCCACACTCGTTGCTTTGGAACAGCCCTCAATATGGCGGACCCTCGCGTGAACGCGCAAACGGAGGGGTAGGGTGTAGGGGGCGGTTTGGGAATGGGCCTTATAAAGGGATATACGCAAACAAAAATGGAGTACGCCAGTTTCTACGCAATGTTTGCGATTTATAAAATACTAACTTGACGGGAAAACGTGCGGTCCTCCACGCAAACTCTAACCCACGCGTACGCACTAAGCACAACAACGGGAGAGACGAGAAACTGCGACACCGCGTTGGCAGAAGGAAGAACGGAGAGAAATATGTGGAAATAAAACCATAAATAAAATGTTACCTCATTTATCAGATGAAGAATTCATTTTCAAACATTGATTAAAGCCAATCTTACAATGATTAAACAAACGCCTGTTTGAGACTCCTCAGTGCACACAAAAACATAACTTGGAGAAATAAATAAATATGATATATAAATATGTTATTTAAAACCACCTCGAATATGTTGTGTTAATGTTATGAAATGTTTTCTCATAAATGATGCGGTGTTGCATTTCTATAGGTTGTAGATACGAGCATGGTTTTATATACTACCATGTTTAAACATGTTTTATGCCGTTTGCTAAGACTTGATAAGTCGCACGTAAAACACAGGAGGTCTGGAAACTAAGAACACCATGTGTGGTCAATTGTACAGCTAATATAACACAACACATTAGTTGTATTTCCTTTAACCGGTGGATATAGAGTTGCTGCAGTGGAGACGCTGCGCACAGCTGATCGACAGCTGGGACACAAACCAACAAATATGAAAACATAATTCAGATCCAGTCGTCATGACTCCACTCCGGAGGGATTCCCCGATCATTTCTTACAGTCTCTCATCAAGGGGGTGTCTCCTGTCCCCGGTACAAACACACTGCCTGAGGAAGGCTATAGAGGCTTCTCAATACTCAAATGGGATATATCCAGTCTCTGATTGTGTTACGTTATTATGAGAGTGCTCTCGTACTTTAAATTGTATATATTTATATAATATATTTGTGTGTGTGTGTCCGCATCTGTAGCCTGTTATTGTCTCATTATACCGCACTCTCAATGAATTCAAAGTAAATATGTGGGGGAACAATGTTCAGCTGATGTAACAGAGATTATAAAATACAGGGCTCTGACAAAACACTCGACAGCTGTTGCCACGTAATAATGAACGGACGTCGCTTTAATATGACCGCTCAGAGGAGAGGAGTTCTCATTTCTTTAAACGTCTGCTGCTTCCCCTCCTCTCTCCTCGGTTCCCCTCCTCAGTCCTCTGCTCGCATCTCCTGTGGGCGGGACTAAGTCTCGAGGAGGGGAGTCGAGGAGGGGAAATTTAAGAATTGAGAAGCCTCTTATGTGTATTCTTTTTGTCAGGAACCTTTTTCAGACCACTTATTTATTTATGTTGGTGATGATCCGACCTCCATGCTGCTACTCTGGTTCAAACGGCATCCACCAAACAATATGATTTATCTCCACCTCCCCAAAACAACCAAAATCTGACCCGGTGTGAGATGTATTTTTTAGCTGTTCTGTCGTCATTTCCTGCGACCTTCTTCATAAAGTCAGTCAGAATGAATGAATGAATGAATGAATGGGCGTTTCTTTGACTATTTATAGGCAAATATGGGCTTTATGTGAAGTCCGCAAAAGCTGCACCGCATTTCGAGTCGATTGTGATTTATAAAGGGAAACCGGCGTAGGAAGTGCTGAACGCACTTTCCTCGCCGGTACGCAATGTTTGGTGAATCGGAAAATGTCTGTACATATTTTTGGGATTTCTACTACGTAAGCAACCTTCGTGAATCCTACGCACGGCGTTATAAATGAGGCCCCTGGGCTGCAGTCGAATAGTCCATTTAGCTTAGGAACCTTCCTAACGGAGTGAAATGACCCGGAAGTCCCTCAGTGGCAGCCATGATAAGTGCCGTTCGAATTCTCTAGAATGATAGGAAAGGAGGTTTCAAACTTCCTTTATAACCTCCTTTAGCTTAGGAACCACTGGACCTCCCTAACCGAAAGGAGAGGAGAAAATGCTGCCCCACAATGCCTTGCAGCCGCAGCATTTGCGTCACACAACAGTCGGCCGTTCACGGAAACAACCGATTATGACGGAGAAATTATATAATGAAAGTTACGGTGCTTATTAAGCTTTTTAAAACGTATGTGGTAAGTTGCCAAAGTGCTTTGTTTTGAACGTTCATCAGTATTATAATCACAAAGAGAAATATGAACGTTGATTTTCACTGAAATTATCAAAATAAAGTCATCATTTCACTGAGCTGTGTGGGGTTTGTTCAACTTCTAAAAGACATTTGAATGGTGATAGATAGATTCAACTTATTGTGATTACGTAGTACAGGTACTACGTACACTTGGACTTTCCGGGACTTGAACTGGTGCCCTTCCAGTTGCCAAGCCAAGTCCCTATGGACTTCGCCACCACCGTACACAGTGATAGGTGTTAAGGACTAACGTTTATAATAAATACATTTTTATTGATTTTAAGATATTTTCATACGTATTGGGATCATTTGTATTAATGTGGACCGGAGGGAGAGGGTGACGAGCATAAGTTTCACTTTATTTTTTTATTTCAATTCCAACTTTGGTCCTGAAGAATATGTTTCTCTGTTGTCCACGTTCATAAAGCAAAGCAACAGCACCCGCAGACCCGGCGGCAGACATACGTCTCTGGGCGGGCATTTGATTTACCAGGGCGGGCCCAACCCGAAACTTACATTTCCCGGGAAAAAATTAGGTTGCCATAAGGCTGTTGACGGTCTTATTGTAGACTACATCCATTGGTTGGTTTTGTGGCACATTTGTAACGCTGTGCCAACTTGGGCAAGCACGCAGGAAAACTTGAGCGCACACAGGGTGGAGAGGTGGAGTGAGGTTGAGCGATGGAGAGAAAGGGAGAGAGAGAGAGATTGAGCGAGGCAGATAGCGTGTGCAGGGGTCTGCTTGCGCACAGAGCAGGAGTTTGTGAGAGAGCTGGCTTGAGAGTCAATTTCTCTTCAAAATATAATTGAAACCAGCCTCTCTTGTCCCTGGCTGGCTGGCTAGCTCGTTGGTAACGTAACTGATGTCTTCTAATGTGCCTGCATCTGGCGCTGAGTTGCCATATTCCTTTCATGAACCACTTCCTGATATCCATTGTTGCAGATAAATATAAATGATAATAGCCAAACTAACCTAGCAAGAGTAAACTGACAGGCTGCTGTGCCGCATCTCACTCAAAAACACACACGACTCAACCCAGCGAAAAAACAGTCTCGCGCGCAGCCTTTCATTCACAATTTCATAGCAAAAAAAAAAAAAGGTATTAAACTAATCTTTCAACATAGTTTAAAACAAAAAATAAATATTAGGACAAAGCCCTACAAATAACAACAAACAGAGTATCTGTGTTGGGTAATCTCTGGTAGGGCTACCCCATACAGTGGTGGGGCTCACATCAGTGTTTGCAATGTAATTACATACACGCTCCCCTTGACAGTGAAACGCCGCGCGTGAGGTTTAGATTATTTCCCTGTCTCAATCCAAATTGAACTGTATGAAATAAAAAGGCACATTTGTCTTGATGTAAATAACAAGAGATTTTTTGAAATACTAAACATAAAATACACATTCTGGTTCTCTCTTGAGAAGAAAAATAAATAAATCTATTAGGCCTTCTACACGACATACTTTGTTCTGAAAGCTGAACCTGCTGCTCCTCACGGCTCCTACACACGGCGGCGTGCGTTGTCGCCTGCCGGCGGGGGGGGGGGCTGAAACTCGACCAACAACCAATCACATGAATCTCCCGCCCCAGACACACAAGCATGCGGTTTGATTGGCTAGAGCTTGCACTGGCATATGATTCGATTGGCTGACGCCTCCGTCGAGGCGGCAAAAGTAGAACATTGCTCTACTTTTGCAGCGAGCACCGCGAGAGAAGCTACGCTTTGCTCCCAGAATGCAGTTCGGCGAATCGTGACGTCACCCCATTCAAAGTGAATGGGCAGAAGCGTTGAAGCGGCAACGCACGCCGCCGTGTGTAGGGGCCGTCACAGAGAGAAGAGGGAAGAGGCTGTGAATGACTTTACTTTGTGGATAAGGGTGGATAGCCCCCATTGTTCTGTGTGTCAAAATGAAAGACAGCCCACACACCTATCAATCATCAAACCGTGGGGTCTTATTTCATTACGTGTTGATTTCTATCAACACGTAATGTTGTATCGATGTATATAGAGATGTACTACAGCAAAAGTATTCTCCGTCGGGACTTCCTGCAACAACACCACGCTGTTATCTTGATTCTGAATGGCCAGAAGACATTATCAAAGATGTTCTATTGAGAAGACGATCACTACCTGACAAAAGTTTTCAAACCGTTTCTAGTCTTCGGTATTTACTGCTGTCTGTGCAATTTACTCCGCGCGAGTTGGCGGACTTTATTTGGCTTACTTCAAAATCATTTTTCAAGGTGGGGCTAAGCCATTTCTTGGTATGGCTGTAGCCTACCCCAGTATACCCTGGCGCCGCCACTGAACATAATAATAAAACAATTAAAATGTTGTATTCAGCCCTGATTAAAACAGCGGGCCCAAATCCTGGATGGGCGGGCCCGGCCCCACGGGGCCCGCCCATGACGCCGGGTCTGAACAGCATCAGAGCATGGTGCAGAGTCTCTAGATGAGTTTACAGTAGTCTCTCGTTCTTATTAAACATCCATGTTGTAGTCCGCTGTATAGAAAACTGTAGTTTCCATAGTTTCCCCACAGCAGCGACGCACAAAATGACGTCCGCTGGCGCATCATAAACACGTCGGATAGTGAAAGTGCAGTCGATTCTCTAAAGAACCGCAGTCTCTTCTCCTAAGTCCTTTTGAATTCTCCTATCCACTATCCCTTAACCCCGTGACGTTTCACTCAGAGGTCAAGGAATAGGAGATAGGGTTAGAATTTAGGAGCTGATTTTTAAACTATCCGACCGAAACCCCGATCTCTGTAGATAAATAAAGAACTACGACAGATGTGTAATATTTAATGCAGCCAAACTGGAAAATTACAAAAGCATTGTACACAATTTAAACCAATCAATGTTGTGTAATTAACAAGGATAATCTGGTGTGTTTGAGTTGATGAGTAGTGCAGATATCACTGTAAAATCTATCGACAGTAAGGAGAATACTTACTTCCGGGTGTAAAATCCTCCGTTATCCAATGGGAATGGCCGCTCTGCGTCCGTAATACAATACCCCTTTATTGTATTACATGATCAAATAGGAATATAATTATCTTTTAAAAAACGTTAACTAAAGAGAACAATCTATTTGACACAGCTGAAGCTCTGCCTTCCTTAAAAACTAATTTAATTTAACTAATTTAATAAAAATCACAGTTGTATTACACACAATGCACGTAACTAATGCACCATAATACATTCTGACGAAAAATAAAAATTATTATAAGTACAAATAAAATAAAAGACGCCTCCCGTGAGTTACTACAAGCTATAAAGTAGTAAAAACGTGAGAAAACACCAACAATCAAACGCTTAACACATGTACACACTACACACAACTTACAACATTCAACACTAAATATATTAGTAGGACATCGTGTGGAAAAAAAAAACGTTCCTCAAATCACTCTGAGGAGAAAGAAGTTGGAGGAGATAGCGAGAGAGAGAAAGAAAGAAAGAGAGAGAGTGAGAGAGAGCGAAAGAAAGAAAGAGAGAGAGCAAGAGAGAGAGAGAAAGAAAGAGAGAGCGAGAGAAGAAAGAAAGAGAGAGAGAGAGAGAGAGAGAGAGAGAGCGAGAGAGAGAGAGAGAGAGAGAGAGAGAGAGAGAGAGAGCGAGAGAGAGAGAGAGAGAGAGATAGAGAGCGATAGAGGAGAGAGAGAGAGAGAGAGAGAGAGAGAGAGAGAGAGAGAGAGAGAGAGAGATAGAGAAGAGAGAGAGAGAGGAGAGAGAGAGGGAGAGAGAGAGAGAGGAGAGGAAGCTGATGTATCCTCATGCGGATGTATTTCCGGCAACAGTTGATGCGTTTAAAAGAGTCGTGAGCCCCACGGCTGGACTGATCTCAACCAATGACAGCTCTGCAAACTGTCTCTCCCTGGATATTAGGCTTCTTTTTTTATTTTATTAACTGCTTTAATCGTGACACAATGTTTACAGTGAGAACAGCTGCAGAGGTCGTTCAGAAAGTATATATATATATATCACTCAATTATATATATAACAGGCCTGAATTACAATCTGTATTTGCAGGCTTTAGTAGATCTATAACAAAGAGTAGATAGTTTTCTACTTTTACTCAAGTACATGACATGAGTACTTCTACTTTTACTCAAGTATAAGATCTGAGTAATTCTACTTTTAATCAAGTAGGCCTACAATTAGTAAGGCAGTAAGGATTGCCTTGAATCTCTCAGTCAGAGCTGGTGGATGTTGCTGGAAAAAGAGAGGTTTGTCGCCCTCTGCTGGTTTCTCTTCAGGTATTGACACACTAAAATATCTGTGTGATAGTTTTAAAATCAGAATCCAGTGATGGATGAAGTAGGTTTAATTGGCTCAAGTGGTGCAAACATGAACACAGTAAGATACATTCTATTTACACTACCAGTCAAAAGTTTAGACAAACCTTCTCATTAGAAGTTTGTTATTTATTTTAATTGTTTCTACATTGTAGATTTATACTGAAGACATCAAAACTATAAAAGAACACGTATGTAATTATCTAGTAAACACATTTTTTTTCAAAGATCCAGAATTTGATTTATATGTTGCTGGCTGCTGCAGAATGCTTTTGGTAGCCATGCAGGTTAAGTGAGCCTTGAATTCTGAATAAATCACCAACATGGACAGCAACTGCACTTAAGGATACATTCAAAGTTCTTTTCATTTTCCGGATCGACGACCTCATGAAGCTGATTGAGAGAAGCCAAGAGTGTGCAAAGCTGTCATAAAGGCAAAAGGGGGCTACTTTGAAGACTCTAAAATAAAAATCATACTCTGGATTTTTTAACACTTTTTTGTTAACTAGATCATTCCATATGTGTTCTTTCATAGTTTTGATGTATTCAGTATTATTCTACAAAGTAAAAAACTATTAAAATTAACAAAAACCATCGAATGAGGAGTGTCCAAACTTTTGACTGGTACTGTATATATTATGAAAATATATGAAGTAGTGACGTCACCGGAAGTGAACAAATTAATAAATAAATAGATTACATTACATTACATTGCATTTAGCTGACGCTTTTATCCAAAGCGACGTACAATAAGTGCGTTCGACCAACAAAATACAAACTTGAAGAAAAACAGAATCATATAAGTACATCAGGTTTCATAGAGCAAAAACATTTCAAGTGCTACTCAACTGGCTTTAGAGAAGCCAGTCCTTTATTAGTATATAAGTGCTTTGTTAATAGTTCTATTGCTCCAAGTGGAGTCGAAAGAGATGAGTTTTCAGTCTGGAAGGTGTGTAAGCTTTCTGCTGTCCTGATGTCAATGGGGAGCTCATTCCACCATTTTGGAGCCAGGATAGCAAACCCACGTGTTTTTGCTGATGGGAACTTGGGTCCCCTTCGCAGCGAGGGTGCAGCGAGCCGTTTGGTTGAGGCAGAGCGGAGTGCACGTGCTGGGGTGTACGGTTTAACCATGTCCTGGATGTAGGAAGGGCCAGATCCATTCGCAGCATGGTACGCAAGTACCATTGTCTTGAAGTGGATTCTAGCAGTTACCGGAAGCCAGTGGAGGGAGCGGAGGAGCGGAGTGGTGTGGGAGAATTTAGGAAGGTTGAAGACCAGACGAGCCGCTGCATTCTGGATGAGCTGCAGAGGTCGGATGGCACATGCAGGTAGACCAGCCAGGAGGGAGTTGCAGTAGTCTAGGCGTGAGATGACGAGAGCCTGGACCAGAACCTGCGTCGCTTTCTGGGTCAGCTGGGGACGTATCCTCCTGATGTTGTAAAGCGTGTATCTGCAGCAGCGGGTTGTAGCAGCGATGTTTGCAGTGAAGGACAGTTTGTTATCTAGGATCACACCCAGATTCCTTGCAGTCTGAGTCAGGGAAACAACAGAGGTGCCGATGTTGATTGTCAGGTCAAGAGTGGGACAATCTTTTCCCGGAAGGAAAAGCAGTTCAGTCTTGTCAAGGTTGAGCTTGAGGTGATGAGCAGACATCCACTGAGAGATGTCAGCGAGACAAGCAGAGATGCGTGCGACGACCTGAGGTCTCTGAGCGGGGAAAGGACAGAATTAATTGGGTGTCGTCAGCAGTAGCAGTGGATATGAAAAACCATGCGGGCTAATGACCGATCCGAGCGAGTTTGTGTACAAGGAGAAGAGGAGGGGACCAAGAACAGAGCCCTGAGGGACCCCTGTAGTTAATTGACAAGGGTCAGATTCCGACCCTCTCCAAGTGACCCTGTAGGTATGGCCTTTGAGGCATGAGGTGATGAGGGAAAGTGCAGAGCCTGAAACTCCAAGTTCTTGGAGAGTGCGAAGGAGGATCTGATGATTCACCGTGTCGAATGCAGCAGACCGGTCCAGAAGGATGATGACAGAGGAGAGGGATGCTGCTTTAGCAGTGTGCAGTTCCTCAGTGACAGCAAGGAGGGCAGTTTCTGTGGAGTGACCTGCCTTGAAACCAGACTGGTGCGGATCCAGAAGGTTGTTCTGATGGAGATAACAGGAGAGTTGTTTAAAGACAGCGCGTTCAAGTGTTTTAGACAGGAACGGGAGGAGAAAGACAGGCCTGTAGTTTATAACATCAGACGGGTTGAGAGTGGGTTTTTTAAGGAGAGGGTTTACTCTTGCCTCCTTGAGACTGTTTGGAAAGTGACCAGAAGTTAGAGAGGTGTTGATGAAATGGGTGAGAAACGGTAGAATATCAGGAGCGATAGTCTGAAGGAGGTTCGAAGGGATAGGGTCCAGAGGACAGGTGGTAGGGCGGAATGAGAGTAAGAACCTCACTTGGAGAGAGAGGGGAAAAGGAGGTCAGTGTGTGGGTGAAAGGAGGGTCTGGTGACCCAGTGGTGAGTAAAGGTGAGTCAGAAAAAGAAGTGCGAATATCATCAACCTTTTTTTCAAAGTGGTTAACAAAGTCGCTTGACAGAAGGGAGGAGGGGGAAGGGGCTTTGGGGGGGTCCAGGAGGGAGGAGAAGATGGAAAATAGTTTTTTGGGATTGGAATAGGAAGATTGGATCTTATCTTGAAAGAAAGTGCTCTTTGCCTGAGAGATCGAGGCAGAGAAAGAGGAGAGGAGAGCCTGATAGGTTAGGAGGTCGTCATGGTGTTTGGATTTCCACCGTTTCCGCTCTGCTGCCCGAAGGACGGTTCTATTAGCACGTAGTGTGTCATTTAGCCAGGGAGCAGGGAGGACTGACGAGCCTGCCGAGATGTGAGAGGACAGAGAGAGAGAGAGTCCAGAGAGGATGAGAGAGTAGAGAGGAGAGTTTCTGCAGCAGAGTTTGGAGGTAGGAGTTGGAACGAGTCAGAGCAAGGGAGGGCTGAGAGCACCGATGAGGCAAAGGTAGAGGGGGAGAGGGAACGAAGGTTACGGCGGACAGGTGCAGGATGAGAAGAGATTAGTTCGTTATGTTTGGAAAGGGGTAGAGAGAATTAAATGAAGAAGTGATCGGATGTGTGGAGCGGGTTTACAGAGAGGTTAGAAGTAGTGCAGTTCCTTGAGAATATGAGATCAAGGACATTGCCAGCTTTATGAGTTGGTGGGGATGGAGACAATGAGAAAGCAAAGGCGGTTAACAGAGATGTTAGTTCGTCTATCTTCCCTGTCTGGAGGTTGAAGTCTTCGAGAAGTACAGCGGGAGGGCCAGTTTCAGGGATGTGTGAGAGGATACAATTAAATACAAAACATATATATATACATATTAAAACTGTTTTGTGGTGGGCCCTCTCCTTCCTTTTAAATACATTGTTCTTAAACTGTCAACAATAGTTGCAGAAATGACAACTGGCTAATGTGATTATAAAATAAGCCAAAGAAAAGATCCGGTCTGTCTGACTATGGCCGAGACAAAACAGGGAAATAAGGACAGAGGCCCACAGACCTGATGGCAGTTTACATGTCCAACAATTATCCTCCAGTATGGTGTGAGTATAGTTACAATATTTGCAGGTCATCTTTACCTTATTATCTCTCAATGGGACATTTGTTTTTTAACATAGGGCAGAGTTTCCGTTATCCGGTAATTGACGGACTAAGACCGGCAAATCTATATCCCTCCGGTCCAAATGTCCGGTAAACATAATTTCCACTTGGCGCAATATCAGAGATCAGGATCAGCTGCCGCTGACGGTGACACACAGCTCTTAATGATCATCTGCAGCTCTACATGGTCACCTGCAGCTCTACATGATGCAGCTCTATAGTATCACCTGCAGCTCTACATGACCACCTGCAGCTCTACATGATCACCTGCAGCTCTACATGATCAAACAACACACAAGAGGATGTAGATGTTTAAAAAAGCTATTTTTGCTAAATTAATGCTGCTGATATGTCAGTATTGGCTTTTAGCTTGATTATGTTGCCTCTAAGCTCATTTATTGCCAGAAAATCAATTTGTAATACATGTTTTACTGGGTGAGATCATCCTTAACCAGTTTGAGTCTCCTCACAAATAGGACTTCAACTCACAATTATTTTCATTAATGATTCATCTGCATCTTATTTTCTGGAAAAATGGATTAATGGATAATTGGTGGAAAATATTTTTTAAAAGGGTTCATCTCAGTTTCTCGAGTCCAAACCCAAAAATACTATGTATAATATGATGGAAGCATGCTCACACATCTACACTACTGATATCAGACTCACACACCTACTTCTGGTTTTAGAAAAATATTGACTCTTTGTTTGTAGATATCTATTATAGCCTGCAAATAAAGTGTTATTTAGACCTGTTATATATATTATTGAGTGTTATAAAACGGACAAGTCAAATCAAGCAATCTGTGATATACTGAGCGTATACCACGGGTAGAATTGTAAATTACTTTTCACAACAAGTCAGTATACCTCCGCGCCTGAGAAAAACAGTATACAGTTGGGCTGAAAAGCAAACTGGAACAAGAAAGCAGCGGAGAAGTAACGGGGCAGAAACCCTCATTTTTACGCAGCGGTCCAGACACAGACATCAAACGGCAAAACATATTCAGTGTGCAGTTCCTTTGGCATTAGAGCAGGGATATCTAGATACTTTCCAAGGTTTGACATAATGAATTGTGCTACTTTTAAAGCAAGCAATGATGTTTTCAAATCTGTAATCAAAGAGGTCCGCAAAAACGCTATCGATCAATCAGATTGCTTGATTTGACTTGTCAGTTCTTCCGTTACGAAACAAACTTACAAAGCATAAGATGGAAACATTTAAGATTAACTTCGACCTCCGGGGGGGTCTTACTGTCACAGCAGGATTTGGAAAAACTTGTCCATGCTTTTATCTTGAGTAGACTCGACTACTGTAATGGTGTCTTCACAGGTCTCACTAAAATATCTATTAGGAAGCTGCAGCTGATTCAGAACGCCGCTGCTCGAGTCCTCACTAACACTAAGAAAGTGGATCACATCACTCCTGTTCTGAAGTCTTTACACTGGCTTCCTGTGTGTCAAAGAATAGATTTCAAAAATATTGCTGCTGGTTTATAAAGCTTTGAATGGTTTAGGCCCAAAATACATTTCTGACCTCCTGCTAAATGATGAACCATCCAGATCTCTCAGGTCTTCAGGGACTGGTCAGCTTTCTGTCCCCAGAGTCAGAACTAAACATGGAGAAGCAGCGTTCAGTCATTATGCTCCATCTGGAACAAACTCCCAGAAACCTGCAGGTCCGCTGCAACTCAGACTACTTTTAAATCCAGACTAAAGACTTTTCTTTTTGCCGCTGCTTTTAATTGAACTATTCACATCTTAAACTGCACTGTAACTTTTATCCATGTATTTTTCTTTTTTTTTCTTTTAATGTTTATTTTATTATCTTTTCTTTTTAATGACTGATTTTAAATGCCATTTTCTTAATGTCTTTCGTTTTTAGTAAAGCACTTTGAATTGCCTTGTGTTGAAAGGTGCTATATAAATAAACTTGCCTTGCCTTATCTTGCCTTACTATGGAGGAGTGGATTGAGGAGTGCCTATCTCCAGACAAAAAAAGCACCTAAACGACAACAAGCAGAGCTACGTGAAGAGCAGGTAGACCAACTGGAGAAGTACCATTCAAAAGCTTTCTGATGCGGGTCTTGAAACAAAGCAGAGAAATGATGGCCGTTAGTGGCCACAGGTGCGAAAGCTCTCTCTAGAGCTACTGGAAGCCCAATCCCGGGACCGGAGAAAGTAGAGCAATATTCTCGCCACGCCAAGCAACAGCCTAGAACAACCTCAACCTATCCAAGTAACCACGTAAGCCATTCTACGGATGCTGGACAGTTTTTCAGTGGCTGCACAATAAACGGCAACATACAAATGAATGTAAATAAATAGCCAAATAATGGATCAATGCTCTCTGTCTAATATGTTCGCTAGCTGTTAGTGTTGTTGCATAGCAACCGCCTCACACTATGTTATGTGCAGAAGGCAACGGAGGGACTATTTTATTTTGAACATCATTATTTACTAATAAAAAGTATTTAAATTAGAGTGTGTATTTTTCTTTCATATTGCCACACTTGGTAACCGTTTTATAAAAGCAATAGCTCACTTCGCGTCGAAGTCGGGCCGAACCACGCCCCTTAGCTGTGATATAATGAGCATATACCACGGCCTGTCGTGAGCTATTGCTTAAATATATATTAAACAAACTGTTCTGCTTTCTGCACGGACCTCAGCAGCTGTTGTCACTGGAAACATTGTGTCATGATTAAAGCAGTTAATAAAATAAAAAAAGTAGCCGAATATCAAGGGGAGAGACAGTTTGCAGAGCTGTTATTGGTTAAGATAAGTCCGGCCGAAATGAGTTTTCCTTCAACATGGCGTGCTGAAATCGATTTCTGGGTCACTACCGGAGGACCATGGAGTCAGGCAGAAATGTCACAATTGAGAAAGGGCTATTAACTCTTCTGTCTTTAAGGAATATTCTTTAACGAGCACCGGGAATTTCTGGCGTATTCATGCTCTGTATAAACTGTAAAGTATAATTTGTGATATTGGGCTGAATAAATAAACTTTGATTCACTTGGATTGATGGATTTGACGTAATAAATACACTTCACTTCAGAGCCCTCAACAGCCAGATATAAATGTTAAATAGCGTGAAATATTGTGTTGCTAATGCTAAATATTTACAATTTTTGCTTAAAAGATTCCTTAAATTATACATTGTTGATCACAATAGTTTCCAGAAAGTTATTCCACCACAAACAATTGAAAGAACAATTTTATGATTCTGATTGAACTTCTTTTATAGGTGTTCAGAGACTTAAACTGTTGGAGAAACACACTTTTTGTTGTGTAATACCTCATTATGTGCTGGAGTCCTTCACTGGAACAAACCAGGACAAACACATTGAGTTAAAAAGTAAAATATTTAATCGCGATTAATCGCATGATTGTCCATAGTTAATCGCGATTAATCGCAAATTATTCGCACAATTTTTATCTGTTCTAAATGTTCCTGAGAGGGATATTTTTTAATAATGCTCTTATCAACATATGAGTGGACAAATATGCTTTGTGCAAATGTTTATTTATTATCATTTGAACAATGACAAATATTCTCATGAATATTAAACATAACAACCTCAGAACATTAAAAATATCCGCCTCAATTCAACCTGGAACCTCTCTCATACAATACAATAATACATTACAGTGTGTGTGTGTGTGTGTGTGTGTGTGTGTGTGTGTGTGTGTGTGTGTGTGTGTGTGTGTGTGTGTGTGTGTGTGTGTGTGTGTGTGTGGAAAGAGACACTGATGGATCATTGGAGCTATGTGCAAGTCAAGGCATATAATCGAACGGGAGCTGCCTGGACGCTGCAATCATGGGTTTGCTATCCTGGCTCCAAAATGGTGGAATGAGCTCCCCATTGACATCAGGACAGCAGAAAGCTTACACGCCTTCCGGCGCAGACTGAAAACTTATCTCTTTCGACTCCACTTCGAGCGATAGAATGACTAACAAGGCACTTATATACTAATAAAGGACTGGCTTATCTAAAGCCAGCTGAGTAGCACTTGAAATGTTTGGCTCTATGATACTTGATGTACTTATATGATTCTGTTTTCTTCAGGGTTGTGTCTTCCTGGTCGTATGTACTTATTGTAAGTCGCTTTGGATAAAAGCGTCAGCTAAATGCAATGTAATGGTGCGCGCCCTACCAGTGCTGACTTTTCGTACAATGTCCCACTGTCTCGCTACCTGCATAAAGTCAAGTGCTCGGCGCAGTTGTCAGCGAAATGTCGCTCCTCTGTTTTAATTTAAAGCTCCTTATATCCGTTAGCGCAGCTAGCTAGCACCAGATGCTATCAACAACAATACACGTAAGGTGTGCCCGTTCTCTCTCTCTCTCGCTCACCACACATACACACACACACCCTCCCGGTCCTCCCGATGGCCAGTTGGTGCCTGCCGGTGAGCGTGGAAGTGTGGTCTGCCGCAAGCGGATGGCAGGAGCGGGACTGTCAGCATCAGCTTGTAGATGGTATTTTAAACTTGATGCGCTCTGAAACTACGGGGCGGCCGAGGACAAAAAATACACGTGTTAATCGCGTTAAAATAATTAGTGGCGTTAATTTTTTTTTGCGTCAATGCGTTATTAACACGTTAACTTGACAGCCCTTGTTGAAACATAGTATAGTAGAACAATGATTTGAATTACATCGGGAGAAACAGCATCTCTGTGGCCTGGTTAAAACATAAAAAACTGTTCCTCAGATTAAAACATAAAAAACTGTTCTCAGATTTAGGAAAATACATGATGGGTTAGGGAGAAACTAGCATCTCTTCACACCAGTACGGTGTCTCTCCAGTGTGAACACGATGATGTGTTCTGAGAGCACCTGATGTCTTGAACGTTTTCCCACACGCTTCACAGATGTAAGGTTTCTCTCCAGTGTGAACACGTTTATGTGTTTTGAGAGCACATGATTGAGTGAATGTTTTCCCACACTCTTCACAGCTGTATGGTTTCTCTCCAGTGTGAATACGTTGATGTGTTTGGAGATTACCTGATGTCGTGAACGTTTGCCTACACTCTTCACAGCTGTATGATTTTTCTCCAGTGTGAACAAGTTGATGTGTTTTGAGAGCACATGATTGAGTGAATGCTTTCCCACACTCTTCACAACTGTATGGTTTCTCTCCAGTGTGAATACGTTGATGTGTTTGGAGATTACCTGATGTCGTGAACGTTTGCCTACACTCTTCACAGCTGTACGGTTTCTCTCCAGTGTGAATACGTTGATGTGTTTTGAGAGCACCTGATTGAGCGAACGTTTTCCCACATTTTCCACAGCTGTACGGTTTCTCTCCTGTGTGAATACGTTGATGTGTTTTGAGAGCACCTGATGTAGTGAACGTTAGCCCACACTCTTCACAGCTGTACGGTTTCTCTCCAGTGTGAATACGTTGATGTGTTTTAAGAGGACCTGATTGAGTGAATGTTAGCCCACACTCTTCACAGCTGTACGGTTTATCTCCTGTGTGAATACGTTGATGTGTTTTGACACCAGCCGATCTAGTGAAAGTTTTCCCACACTCTTCACAGCTGTACCTTCTTTTTCCTGTATGAATGCGCAGGTGGCATTTTACATTTCCAGATTTTGTAAAGGATTCGTCACATTGCTGATAGCTGTGACGTTTCTCTCTTCCTTTCGGTTTCTAAAACAGACGGACAGAGAAAGAGAGAAAGTAAATCTAAAAAGCATAAATACATATAGAGTTGCCACAATAAAAACTCACTTAATATATATACAGTTAACAAAATACTACTTGTACTAACTGTTTGTGCTTATTATATTTGTATTCTATTTGATACAGTAATACGGCAACATTCTACACAGTATATACCAGAGGTGGGGGACTCGCGTCATACGACTTGACTCGAGTCGCATATTTTTTGACCGGAGACAAGCTTGACTAACATTGATAAAAGACTCGAATTGACTTTGACTTGGTATTCATGACTTGAGACTTGAATTAGGCTTGAGGCAGATGACTCGAAAGGACTTTACTTTTTTTATTGTACGAAGCCCCTAAAGGACAATGAAAAAAAAGTGCATACATTATTTGAGATATATTTCGAATTCGGACTTAATTTTAGGGACATTTCGACTAGGGGTGTAGAGCTATTTGTTTAACCTGTTAAGCCCCAAACCTGTTTTTCAGGTCTCAAGCTCGAAAACGAAATTTCCAGAACAAATGACCATAACTAGACTTCTAAAAAAGGGAAAATTAATAATCTTTTTTCTCAAAGTAATGATAAACCTGTGAGTTGGATGTAGAATATTCAGAATCAATATAGATGTTTTTTATTTTAAAGAAAATTCAGATTGAAAATAGTAAAACAATGTGAATTATAGTGTCCGTCCAAAAATGTGTTTTACTTATAGTGAAAACCACCCTTGGATGATGGGTTAGTAGACTGAAAGCTTTAGGAATCCAAAGTACAACATATAATAAGTACCCTGTATCAAGATTGATGCAAAACAAGTGACATTTCACCATTTTGAGAGGTTTAGAATAAAAACTCCACCTCTGGGGTTATTTGGGTGGAAATGGGCGTTTTTGCCGTTTCTCTGGAACCCATTGGTCGATTTTGATGATTGACATCTCTTTTGAACTGTTAGAGCCAATAGAATCAAAGGTCAATTTCCACATACACACCAACGTTACCATTGAGAAGTAGGGGCTATGCGCATGTCTGTTTTTGTTTCTCATTTGGCGAGTTGTGATCATGGAGTGATGATACAGACACCCATCGAATCTGTTTAATCTCACGATGCTTGTAGCAGTCAAAATCCTATAGAACTAAAACAGCCGCTGAGGCACTAGTTAGCGGATCTTACGCAGGGCAATGATCATCCAAGTCCAGACAAGAACCTCCATTTGTGCATTTTATTCCAATAATAAAGTACAATGAACAGGTTTCCTATACCTCTTTTCCTTAAGCCATTCCTATGGCTTTCCTTTGTGTGGCTTGAAACACCGTGGTAAAAAAACGTTTGCCTACTAGTGGTAAAAAAACGTTTGCCTACAGGTGGGTGGCTCCCACCACCCACCTGTCTCCAATATATACAATTACAACAGGTGTTCTAATTACCCAGTGCCCAAAACATGCCTTCAAAATAAAAGCATAGAAACTACTTTAACTTATGACACTAACTAAGAATACATATAAATAAATGATAATAATAATAAACACTATAAACAGCAAGAAAATAAATGTTAAACTATTAAATAATATAAAGATATATATATATATATATATATATATATATAGCTCCAACAATGCTAATCGGTATGTTGGATTTGCATTTACGATAAGTAATAAGGGTGTTATACCGTGAGTTATGTGCTAACGGCGTTAGCATTTTTTCGCTCAGGGTTAATTCAGAGGCTCAGCGTTAGTCTTGTGTTTTTTTTTGCTAAAAATGGTTCATATCATCAGTTAGCTGAGTTTCTTCCTGTACATGGATATGAAACATTCACAGTTTATTAAATATTAAGAAGCCCTCAGACGCTGTTTCCTGCAGGTGATGCGTTTTTCCCCCCGCCAGCGGGCGGATGGGGTTCAACAGGATCGGCAAAACACGAGAGTCTGTCTTGATCTATGAATTCATGTCCGTGACTCTCACAGTATCTAATGCCCGAAGATGTTTTATAGAAGGAAAACCTCCATCACTTCATGAAATCTCTGTTGCACCGGGAGGCACCGACCTGTAACTCATCAGAATCTGAGAAGAGCAGCACCAGCTGCAAAGAGCTGTGCCTTTTACTGCACTGTGTTTACCTTAATTAGAACAGCTAAAGAGCGACGGCAGGCTGCTACATTTTAACCACACACCCATCTGCTTAGGGATGACTTATTAACCTGTTAAGCCCCAAGGTCCCCCTCGGCGGGTACTTTTTTTTTCACGCCACTGTGTCTCAGGTGATCTTAATATTTAAGAACCTATTAATGTGTTGTACCAGATTAACGGGAATAATCTCAGCTAACTGACGATACAAACCCTTTTTACCAAAACAAAACACAAGTCTCATAAGAAGCATCTACATGACCCCTGAGCAAAAAATGCTAACGCACTTTGGCACAGAACTCAAGATAAAAGATATCCTTATTACTTATCGTAGCTGCACATACAAGATATCCGATTAAAGTTGAGGTTCCACAGATTATTTAGGTATATACAGTTGCAAGCAAAAAATATGTGAACCCTTTGGAATTACCTGGATTTCTGCATAAATCTAAGTCACAACAATAAACAAACACAGTCTGCTTAAACTAATACCACACAAACAATTATATGTTTTCATGTTTTTATTGAACACACCATGTAAACATTCACAGTGCAGGGTGGGAAAAAAAATGTGAACCCCTAGGCTAAAGACTTCTTCAAGAGCTAATTGGAGTCAGGAGTCAGCCAACCTGGAGTCTAATCAATGAGACGAGATTGGAGGTGTTGGTTAAAGCTGCCCTGCCCTATAAAAAATAAACACCAGTTTTGAATTTGCTATTCTTAAGAAGCATTGCCAGATATGAACCATGCCTCGCACAAAAGAGCTCTCAGAAGACCTACGATTAAGAATTGTTGACTTGCATAAAGCTGGAAAGGGTTACAAAAGCATCTCTGAAAGCCTTGATGTTCATCAGTCCACGGTAAGACAAATTGTCTATAAATGGAGAAAGTTCAGCACTGTTGCTACCCTCCCTAGGAGTGGCCGTCCTGTAAAGATGACTGCAAGAGCACAGCGCAGAATGCTCAATGAGGTGAAGAAGAATCCTAGAGTGTCAGAGAGCTACAGACTTAAAGAAATCTCTGGCACATGCTAACATCTCTGTTGACGAATCTGAAAAAAGGTTGATGATATTCGCTCTTCTTTTTCTGACTCACCTTTACTCACCGCTGGGTCACCAGACCCTCCTTTCACCCACACACTAACCTCCTTTTCCCCTCTCTCTCTCTCTAAGTGAGGTTCTTACCCTCATTACCTCTGCCCGCCCTACCACCTGTCCTCTGGACCCTATCCCTTCAAACCTCCTTCAGACTATCGCTCCTGATATTCTAACGTTTCTCACCCATTTCATCAACACTTCTCTAACTTCTGGTCACTTTCCAAACAGTCTTAAGGAGGCAAGAGTAAACCCTCTCCTAAAGAAACCCACTCTCAACCAGTCTGATGTTATAAAATACAGGCCTGTCTCTCTCCTCCCGTTCCTGTCTAAAACACTTGAACGCGCTGTCTTTAAACAACTCTCCTGTTATCTCCATCAGAACAACCTTCTGGATCCGCACCAGTCTGGTTTCAAGGCAGGTCACTCCGCAGAAACTGCTCTCATTGCCGTCACTGAGGAACTGCACACTGCCAAAGCAGCATCCCTCTCCTCTGTCATCATCCTGTTGGACCTGTCAGCTGCATTCGACACGGTGAACCATCAGATCCTCCTTCGCACTCTCCAAGAACTTGGAGTTTCAGGCTCTGCACTTTCCCTCCTCACCTCATACCTCAAAGACCGTACCTACAGGGTAACTTGGAGAGGGTCTGAGTCCGACCCTTGTCAATTAACTACAGGGGTCCCTCAGGGCTCTGTTCTTGGTCCCCTCCTCTTCTCCCTGTACACAAACTCGCTCGGATCAGTCCTTAGCCCGCATGGTTTTTCATACCACTGCTACGCTGACGACACCCAATTAATTCTGTCCTTTCCCCGCTCAGAGACCCAGGTCGTCACACGCATCTCTGCTTGTCTAGCTGACATCTCTCAGTGGATGTCTGCTCATCACCTCAAGCTCAACCTTGACAAGACTGAACTGCTTTTCCTTCCGGGAAAAGATTGTCCCACTCTTGACCTGACAATCAACATCGGCACCTCTGTTGTTTCCCCGACTCAGACTGCAAGGAATCTGGGTGTGATCCTAGATAACAACCTGTCCTTCACTGCAAACATCGCTGCTACAACCCGTTGCTGCAGATATACGCTGTACAACATCAGGAAGATTCGTCCCCAGCTGACCCAGAAAGCCACGCAGGTTCTGGTCCAGGCTCTCGTCACCTCACGCCTAGACTACTGCAACTCCCTCCTGGCTGGTCTAGCTGCATGTGCCATCCGACCTCTGCAGCTCATCCAGAATGCAGCGGCTTGTCTGGTCTTCAACCTTCCAACATTTTCCCACACCAGTCCGCTCCTCCGCTCCCTTCACTGGCTCCCGGTAACTGCTAGAATCCACTTCAAGACACTGGTACTTGCATACCATGCTGCGAATGGATCTGGCCCTTCCTACATCCAGGACATGGTTAAACTGTACACCCCAGCGCGTGCACTACGCTCTGCATCAGCCAAACGACTCGCTGCACCCTCGCTGCGAGGGGGACCCAAGTTCCCATCAGCAAAAACACGTGGGTTTGCTATCCTGGCTCCAAAATGGTGGAATGAGCTCCCCATTGACATCAGGACAGCAGAAAGCCTGCACATCTTCCGGCGCAGACTGAAAACTCATCTCTTTCGACTCCACTTCGAGCGATAGAATTACTAACAAGGCACTTATATACTAATAAAGGACTGGCTTATCTATAGCCAGTTGAAATGTTTGGCTCTATGATACCTGATGTACTTATATGATTCTGTTTTCTTCAAGGTTGTGTCTTCCTGGTCGAATGTACTTATTGTAAGTCGCTTTGGATAAAAGCGTCAGCTAAATGCAATGTAATGTAATGAATCTACGATACGTAAAACACTGAACAAGAATGAGTTCATGGGATGACACCACGGAGGAAGCCACTGCTGTCCATAAAAACATTGCTGCACGTTTGAAGTTTGCAAAAGAGCACCTGGATGTTCCACAGCACTACTGGCAAAATATTCTGTGGACAGATGAAACCAAAGTTGAGTTGTTTGGAAGGAACACACAACGCTATGTGTGGAGAATCCAAAGGGTTCACATACTTTTTCTTGCAACTGTATATCATCACTGAGTGATCCGAACTCGCGACAGGGGAAGCAAACACAGACATCACAACACGTACCTTTACGTAGCTTTTACGGGAGATCGTCTCACCGTAGCTGTCAATCTGATCAAAAGACTTGTTCAATGGCATTAAAACTATAAAAAACGCGGCTGAATCGGTTAATCCATAGGTTGATAATGTTTCTGTGGAATATTTTTTTTAATTTATAATTAGGGCTGTCAAACGATTACAAATTGTAATCAGATTAATCACAGCTTAAAAAATAATTAATCATGACTAATCACCATTCGAACTATGTCCAAAATATGCCATTTCTTTATGTATATTGTTGTGGGAATGGAAAGATAAAAGAAAGAAGGCGGATATATCCATTTAACATACAGTATGCATGTATGTATGTTTATTATAACATTGTTCTGTGTGTCAAAATGGAAGACAGCCCACACACTTATGGCACAATTCCGTTGTACTAAAATTGCACTAGAATAGATTTATACTGTGCAATTTTCCAAACTCACATTGGTTTCGCATACAGCATCTCTGTAAAGTATGTGTATTCAGCAGTATTCACTCTCTCCACTAAACGGCTCATTGAAGCTCTTGCCCCCCCCCCTCCCCGTGAGCCCAGTGTGCTCCGATTGGTCGGGACCAGTCGGGACGTTGTGAATCGCGCTGAGCTCCGTGGAGGTGTGATTTCCTTGTTTAGCGATAAACAGCGAAACACAGCTAAACTCATCCTGAGTACACACAAAGTCACAGCCGAAGTAAAAACAATAAGTGTGGCTTGATATTGAGTAAGAAAAAGGTTGATAAACGCTGTGAGAATGGGTCTGCAGAGAGAATGGGTCTGCAGAGAGAATTTCACCGGGATCCCAACTGTCTGTTATCAGCCTGCAGCCAGGGAGGAGAAATCAGCAGAGCTGCCTGCACTGAGTGTGTGAGGAAGTCCGTGGATTGGTCAATTTGGACCAATCAGCGGGGGCTTAACGTAACGGCTCCGCGGACGTAACATAACGGCTCCACGGATTGGCTCCACGGATTGGTCCATTTCATTCCGGGGACGACATGACATCATGATGTACCCGGAAGAATCAAATGGACAGTGACGTATCTCCAACGAGGCGTTTTGGGGAGGTATTTTCTGTGTTAGAGTTTACTCGCTACATGGTGTACTTTGAGGGTTTTGACTCTGCACACCATTTACATGCATAAAAACCTTCATAACACACAAGGGGACGGGTAATAACCGGAAAAGCATGACATGTCACCTTTAACTGCTTCAATCGTGATGCAATGTTTACAGTGAGAACAGCTGCAGAGGTCCGTGCAGAAAGTATATAATAATAATATATATCACTCAATTATATATATAACAGGCCTGAATTACAATCTTTATTTGCAGGCTTTAGTAGATCTATAAACAAAGAGTAGATAGTTTTCTACTTTTACTCAAGTACATGACATGAGTACTTCTACTTTTACTCAAGTAAAATATCTGAGTAATTCTACTTTTAATCAAGTAGGCCTACAATTAGTAAGGCAGTAAGGATTGCCTTGAATCTCTCAGTCAGAGCTGGTTGATGTTGCTGGGAAAAGAGAGGTTTGTCGCCCTCTGCTGGTTTCTTTTCAGGTATTGACACACTAAAATATCTGTGTGATAGTTTTAAAATCAGAATCCAGTGATGGATGAAGTCGGTTTAATTGGCTCAAGTGGTGCAAACATGAACACAGTAAGATACATTCTATTTACACTACCAGTCAAAGGTTTAGACAAACCTTCGCATTAGAAGTTTGTTATTTATTTTAATTGTTTCTACATTGTAGATACTGAAGACATCAAAACTATAAAAGAACACGTATGTAATAATCGAGTAAACAAAATGAACAAAAACCATCGAATGAGTAGTGTCCAAACTTTTGACTGGTACTGTATATATTATGAAAATATATGAAGTGGTGACATCACCGGAAGTGAACAAATTAATAAATAAATAGAATACAATTAAATACAAAACATATATATATATATACATATTAAAACTGTTTTGTGGTGGGCCCTCTTCTTCCTTTTAATTGTTCTTAAACTGTCAACAATAGTTGCAGAAATGACAACTGGCTAATATGATTATAAAATAAGCCAAAGAAAAGATCTGGTCTGTCTGACTGTGGCCGAGACAAAACAGGGAAATAAGGACAGAGGCCCACAGACCTGATGGCAGTTTACATGTCCAACCATTATCCTCCAGTATGGTGTGAGTATAGTTACAATATTTGCAGGTCATCTTTACCTTATTATCTCTCAATGGGACATTTGTTTTTTAACATAGGGCAGAGTTTCCGTTATCCGGTAATTGACGGACTAAGACCGGCAAATCTATATCCCTCCGGTCAAAACGTCCGGTAAACATAATTTCCCCTTAGCGCAATATCAGAGATCAGGATCAGCTGCTGCTGACGGTGACACACAGCTCTTCATGATCATCTGCAGCTCTACATGGTCACCTGCAGCTCTACATGATGCAGCTCTACATGATCACCTGCAGCTCTACATGATGCAGCTCTATAGTATCACCTGCAGCTCTACATGACCACCTGCAGCTCTACATGATCAAACAACACACAAGAGGATGTAGATGTCAGAAAAAAGCTATTTTTGCTAAATTACTGCTGCTGATATGTCAGTATTGGCTTTTAGCTTGATCATGTTGCCTCTAAGCTCATTTATTGCCAGAAAATCAATTTGTAATACATGAGATGATCCTTAACCAGTTTGGTTAATAGGACTTCAACTCACAATTATTTTCATTAATGATTCATCTGCATCTTTTCTGGGAAAATTGATTAATGGATAATTGGTGTAAAATATTTTTTAAAAGGGTTCATCTCAGTTTCTCGAGTCCAAACCCAAAAATACTATGTATAATATGATGGAAGCATTGGATAGCAGGACATCTTTACATTTAAGAGGCTAAAACAGCACTTTCTGCCAGGTTTTCATTAATAATTACTTTAAAGCAATTACATGCTCACACATCTACACTACTGATATCAGACTCACACACCGACTTCTGGTTTTAGAAAAATATTGTTTGACTCTTTGTTTGTAGATATCTATTATAGCCTGCAAATAAAGTGTTATTTAGACCTGTTATATATATTATTGAGTGATATATATTAAACAAACTGTTCTGCTTTCTGCACGGACCTCAGCAGCTGTTCTCACTGGAAACATTGTGTCATGATTAAAGCAGTTAATAAAATAAAAAAAAGTAGCCGAATATCCGGGGGAGAGACAGTTTGCCGATTCACTTGGATTGATGTTTATGATGTACAAATATGCAGGGATGTGCATCTGTTTCTAAGGTCTTTTTTATTTTTGGTACATTCTGATAATTTAAACAAAAGAGAACAGTATCAAACTGAAATCATCATGAATATTTTCTAGATACATTCATCATTGGTTCTTCTTTTAGACCAGAATAGACTGCCAACTCAACAGGAACTATCAAAGACATCCCAATCAAAGTTTAAAGTAAAGCATATTAATGAACATTGAAAATAAATACCTTCAATGCAACTTAACAACGCTAACAATTAAACCCTGTACATATAATATGTTATAAAAGGGATAAGAAGACTATTAGAAAACCATGGTTGAAACTAGGGCTGTCAGTCGATTAAAATATTTAATCGCATGATTGTCCATAGTTAATCGCACATTTTTTATCTGTTCTAAATGTTCCTTAGAGGGATATTTTTTAATAATACTCTTATCAACATATGAGTGGACAAATATGCTTCATGCAAACGTTTGTTTATTATCATTCGAACAATGACAAATATTCTCATGAATATTAAACATAACCTCCAACAAATATCCACCTCAATTCAACCTGGAACCTCTCTCATACAATACAATAATACAATACAAAGTGTGTATATGTGTGTGTGTGGAGAGAGACACTGTGATGGATCGTTGGAGCTATGTGCAAGTCAAGGCATATGCTCGAACGGGAGCTGCCTGGACGCTGCAATCATGTTGCGCGCCCTATCAATGCTGACTTTCCGTACAATGTCCCACTGTCTGGCTACCTGCATAGAGTCAAGTGCTCGGCGCAGTTGTCAGCGAAATGTCGCTCCTCTGTTTTCATTTAAAGCTCCTTATATCCGTTAGCGCAGCAAGCTAGCACCAGATGCTATCAACAACAATACAGGTAAGGTGTGCCCGTTCTCTCTCTCTCGCTCGCGTCACACATACAAACACCCTCCCGGTCCTCCCGATGGCCAGTCGGTGCCTGCCGGTGAGCGTGGAATTGTGGTCTGCCGCAAGCGGACGGCAGGAGCGGGGCTGTCAGCATCAGCTTGTGGATGGTATTTTAAACTTGATGAGCTCTGAAACTATGGGGCGGCCGAGGACAAAAAATACACATGCGTTAATCGCGTTAAAATATTTAGTTGGGTTCATTTTTTTTTGCGTCAACACGTTATTAACGCGTTAACTTGACAGCCCTAGTTGAAACATAGTATAGTAGAACAATGATTTGAATTACTTCGGGAGAAACAGCATCTCTGTGGCCTTGTTTTGGCACAGTGTGAACACTGGTTAAAACATAAAAAAAATGTTCCTCAGATTTAGGAAAATACATGATGGGTTAGGGAGAAAACAGGATCTCTTCACACCAGTACGGTGTCTCTCCAGTGTGAACACGATGATGTGTTTTGAGAGCACCTGATGTCGTGAACATTTGCCCACACTCTTCACAGCTGTAAGGTTTCTCTCCTGTGTGAATACGTTGATGTGTCTTGCGCGAACATGATTGAGTGAATGTTTTCCCACAATCTTCACAGCTGTATGGTTTCTCTCCAGTGTGAGTACGTTGATGTGTTTGGAGATTACCTGATGTCCTGAACGTTTGCATACACTCTTCACAGCTGTATGATTTTTCTCCAGTGTGAACAAGTTGATGTGTTTTGAGAGCACATGCTTGAGTGAATGTTTGCCCACACTCTTCACAGCTGTACGGTTTCTCTCCAGTGTGAATACGCTGATGTGTTTTGAGAGCACCTGATTGAGTGAACGTTTTCCCACATTTTTCACAGCTGTACGGTTTCTCTCCTGTGTGAATACGTTGATGTGTTTTGAGAGCACCTGATGTAGTGAACGTTAGCCCACACTCTTCACAGGTGTACGGTTTCTCTCCAGTGTGAATACGTTTATGTGTTTTAAGAGGACCTGATTGAGTGAACGTTTTCCCACACTCTTCACAGCTGTACGGTTTATCTCCTGTGTGAATACGTTGATGTGTTTTGACACCAGCCGATCTAGTGAAAGTTTTCCCACACTCTTCACAGCTGTACGTTCTTTCTCCTGTATGAATACGCAGGTGGCTCTTTAAAGTTCTAGATGTTGTAAAGGATTCATCACATTGCTGACAGCTGTGACGTTTCTCTCTTCCTTTCGGTTTCTAAAACAGACGGACAGAGAAAGAGAGAAAGTAAATCTAAAAAGCATAAATACATATAGAGTTGCCACAATAAAAACTCACTTAATACATATACAGTTAACAAAATACTACTTGTACTAACTGTTTGTGTTTATTATATTTGTATTCTATTTGATAGAGTAATACGGCAACATTCTACACAATATATACCAGAGGTGGGGGACTCGAGTCGCATATTTTTTTACCTGAGACGAGCTTGACTAACATTGATAAAAGACTCGAATTGACTTTGACTTGGTATTTATGACTTGAGACTTGAAATAAAATATTTGTTTTTGTATTGTACGAAGCCCTAAAGGGCAATGACATTATTTGAGATATATTTCGAATTCGGACTTAATTTTAGGGACATTTCGACTAGGGATGTAGAGCTATTTGTTTAACCTGTTAAGCCCCAAGCCTGTTTTTCAGGTCTCAGGCTCGAAAATGAAATTTCCAGAACAAATTACCATAACTAGACTTCTAAAAAGGGGAAAATTAATAATCTTTTTTCTCAAAGTAATGATAAACCTGTGAGTTGGATGTAGAATATTCAGAATCAATATAGATGTTTTTTATTTTAAAGAAAATTCAGATTGAAAATAGTAAAACAATGTGAATTATAGTGTCCGTCCAAACATAATTTTTTACTTATAGTGAAAACCACCCTTGGATGATGGGTTAGTAGACTGAAAGCTCATTTGGGGGGAAATGGGTGTTTTTGCCGTTTCTCTGAAACCCATTGGTCGATTTTGATGATTGACATCTCTTTTGAACTGTTAGAATCAATAGAATCAAAGGGGAATTTCCACATACACACCAACGTTACCATTGAGAAGTGGGGGCTATGCGCACGCAGTTTGCCCAAAGCAAAAGCTATCTTACGCTCTGAATTCTGACAACTTAAAACTAGGTTTATTGCTGATGGATTATCAGAAATCATTTCAAAGTGACACAGACACATTGGATTAACCTATGGATTAACCTTCAGCAGCGTTTTTATCGTTTTAATGCCATTGAAGACAACTTTTGATCAGACAACAACAAAGGTAAGACATATTGCCGTTTTGGCTACCTAATGCCACGTGTTGTGATGTCTGTTTTTGTTTCTCATTTCGCAAGTTCTGATCATGGAGTGATGATACAGATACCCATCGAATCCGTTTAATCTCACGATGCTTGTAGCAGTCAAAACCCTATAGAATTAAAACCGCCGCTGAGGCACTAGTTAGCGGATCTTACGCAGGGCAATGATCATCCAAGTCCAGACAAGAACCTCCATTTGTGCATTTTATTCCAATAATAAAATACAATGAACAGGTTTCTTATACCTCTTTTCCTTAAACCATTCCTATGGCTTTCCTCTGTGTGGCTTGAAACACCCTGGTAAAAAACCGTTTGCCTACTAGTGCTCTGGCTCCCACCACCCACCCGTCTCCAATATATACAATTACAACAGGTGCTCTAATCACCCAGTGCCCAAAACATGCCTTCAAAATAAAAGCATAGAAACTACTTTAACTTATGACACTAACTAAGAATACATATAAATAAATGATAATAATAATAATAAACACTATAAACGGCAAGAAAATAAATGTTAAACTATTAAATAATATAAAGATATATATATATAGTTCCAACAATGCTAATCGGTATGTTGGATTTGCATTTACGATAAGTAATAAGGGTATTATACCGTGAGTTCTGTGCTAACGGCGTTAGCATTTTTTCGCTCAGGGCTAATTCAGAGGCTCAGCGTTAGTCTTGTGGGTTTTTTTTGCTAAAAATGGTTCATATCATAAGTTAGCTGAGTTTCTTCCTGTTACATGGATATGAAACATTCAGTTTATTAAATATTAAGAAGCCCTCAGACGCTGTTTCCTGCAGATGATACGTTTTTCCCCCCGCCAGCGGGCGGATGGGGTTCAACAGGTTAAGCACCGGATCGGCAAAACACGAGAGTCTGTGAACAAGTCTGTCTTGATCTATGAATTCATGTCCGTGACACACAGTATCTAATGCCCGAAGCTGTTTTATAGAAGGAAAACCTCCTTCACTTCATGAAATCTCTGTTGCACCAGGAGGCAGTGACGTGTAACTCAGCAGAATTTGAGAAGAGCAGCACCAGCTGCAAAGAGCTGTGCCTTTTACTGCACTGTGTTTACCTTCATTAGAACAGCTAAAGAGCGACAGCAGGCTGCTACATTTGAACCACACACCCATCTGCTTAGGGATGACTTATTAACAGGGCTGCACCTCCGCCAAAGCACCGGGTCATTTGAAAAAAGGCACATTTGCGTACCAAAATTGAGAGAGGGAGAGAGAGAAGGGAGAAGAGAAGAGAGAGGAGAGAGAGAAAGATATTTGCGAGTTGCATATTAACTCAGGGCCGGCCCGTAGCACTGGTGTTATAGATGTTTGCCTAGGGCGCCAGATCTGGGGTGGCGCTGCGCTGGCAGCTCTGGGAGGGAAAAAAACATTTTTGACCGTTGGGGCTCATTCTAATTTTCGGCCTTGATGTAACAATATTCATAATTAAGTAAATGTAACACCCTTTTCACCCCGGTTACACGTTTCATTTGCCCTGGACGATGAGCGCTGTAAGTGATGAAAATGGGGGATGTTGGCTTATCTGGCGCCCGCAGCTCACAGCCAAAATGCGAGGGAACGCAGGAGAGAGAGAAGGGCGCACCACCCGGTACCGGCGCTGTTGTTATTAGAATCTGGTGCTAGCTGCTCTAGCGGATGTAAGAAGAAGATGTTTCTACAATAATGTGGAGGGAGAGTCCTCTCCAGTCAGACTGAGAGGCTGATTCTACAGCTCAGTGAGGTAAAGGACTCTTGAGTGTTTAGATAGTTCACTTTAGTCTAAGTTCAAACAGTTTGGTCACAATTTATGTAAACACATATTTCCAAGGCACTCCTTTATAATTATTGGGATAAACAGGTTTGAAATCATTCCAATGCATACTATAGGACAGTAAGCAAAAATATCCTTTAAAACTGGAGATAAAAAAAAAAATGCATAAATAAATGTTAAGGTAAAATAAGATATGAATGAACACTTATAAAAAAAAAAAACTTATAAAAATAAGTTACATTAATTTGTTATTGGCTATGGTAGGTTATTGGTTATGTTCACATACTTATTTGATTACATCCACTTGTCTAAGATGACAAGCAGCTGTTGACTTGTGGATGCAAGCAGCTAATCGCAGACTCAACCAGAGAGAAAGTAGTAGGCCTACATCATCAGCTACCATGTCTGACAGAGAGGAAGACAGTGAGGAGAACAGTCAGGAGGGCAGTGATGACAGCTTGTAGGATTACTGGTCGTGCTAATGTTGTCTTGTGTTCACCTCTGCATGTGTGTTCAGTGTTCATCTCTGCATGTGTGTTCAGTGCCGTGTGTCTGGCAAATAAAGTCAAGACCCCCTCAAAAGTTACGGTTTATTTCATTTTAAGGATGAGCACCAAGCAACATCTCCAGGTGCTCCTTTGAGAACCAGGGCAAAAAAGTTATGTGCACCCCTGCTTATTAACCTGTTAAGCCCCAAGGTCCCCCTCGGTGGGTACTTTTTTTTCTTAATATTTAAGAACCTATTAATGTGTTGTACCAGATTAACGGGAATAATCTCAGCTAACTGACGATACAAACCCTTTTTACCAAAACAAAACACAAGTCTCATATGAAGCATCTAAATGACCCCTGAGCGAAAAATGCTAACGCACTTTGGCACAGAACTCAAGATAAAAGATATCCTTATTACTTATCGTAGCTGCACATACAAGATATCCGATTAAAGTTGAGGTTCCACAGATTATTTAGGTATATACAGTTGCAAGCAAAAAATATGTGAACCCTTTGGAATTAACTGGATTTCTGCATAAGTTGGTCATAAAATGTGTTCTGATCTTCATCCAAGTCACAACAATAAACAAACACAGTCTGCTTAAACTAATACCACACAAACAATTATATGTTTTCATGTTTTTATTGAACACACCATGTAAACATTCACAGTACAGGGTGGGAAAAAAAATGTGAACCCCTAGGCTAAAGACTTCTTCAAGAGCTAATTGGAGTCAGCCAACCTGGAGTCCAATCAATGAGACGAGATTGGAGGTGTTGGTTAAAGCTGCCCTGCCCTATAAAAAATACACACCAGTTTTGAATTTGCTATTCTTAAGAAGCATTGCCAGATGTGAACCATGCCTCGCACAAAAGAGCTCTCAGAAGACCTACGATTAAGAATTGTTGACTTGCATAAAGCTGGAAAGGGTTACAAAAGCATCTCTGAAAGCCTTGATGTTCATCAGTCCACGGTAAGACAAATTGTCTATAAATGGAGAAAGTTCAGCACTGTTGCTACCCTCCCTAGGAGTGGCCGTCCTGTAAAGATGACTGCAAGAGCACAGCGCAGAATGCTCAATGAGGTGAAGAAGAATCCTAGAGTGTCAGCTACAGACTTAAAGAAATCTCTGGCACATGCTAACAACTCTGTTGACGAATCTGAAAAAAGGTTGATGATATTCGCTCTTCTTTTTCTGACTCACCTTTACTCACCGCTGGGTCACCAGACCCTCCTTTCACCTACACACTAACCTCCTTTTCCCCTCTCTCTCTAAGTGAGGTTCTTACCCTCATTACCTCTGCCCGCCCTACCACCGGTCCTCTGGACCCTATCCCTTCAAACCTCCTTCAGACTATCGCTCCTGATATTCTACCGTTTCTCACCCATTTCATCAACACTTCTCTAACTTCTGGTCACTTTCCAAATAGTCTTAAGGAGGCAAGAGTAAACCCTCTCCTTAAGAAACCCACTCTCAACCCGTCTGATGTTATAAACTACAGGCCTGTCTCTCTCCTCCCGTTCCTGTCTAAAACACTTGAACGCGCTGTCTTTAAACAACTCTCCTGTTATCTCCATCAGAACAACCTTCTGGATCCGCACCAGTCTGGTGTCAAGGCAGGTCACTCCACAGAAACTGCTCTCATTGCTGTCACTGAGGAACTGCACACTGCCAAAGCAGCATCCCTCTCCTCTGTCATCATCCTGTTGGACCTGTCAGCTGCATTCGACACGGTGAACCATCAGATCCTCCTTCGCACTCTCCAAGAACTTGGAGTTTCAGGCTCTGCACTCTCCCTCCTCGCCTCATACCTCAAAGACCGTACCTACAGGGTAACTTGGAGAGGGTCCGAGTCCGACCCTTGTCAATTAACTACAGGGGTCCCTCAGGGCTCTGTTCTTGGTCCCCTCCTCTTCTCCCTGTACACAAACTCGCTCGGATCAGTCATTAGCCCGCATGGTTTTCAATTTCAAGGACCGCCTACTTCCATCTACGTAACATTGCAAAAATCAGGCATATCTTGCCTCAAAACGATGCAGAGAAACTAGTCCATGCATTTGTTACTTCAAGGCTGGATTATTGTAACTCCTTATTATCAGGGTGTACCAAGAAGTCAGTCAAGTCGCTTCAGCTAATTCAAAATGCTGCAGCTCGTGTACTAACCAGAGTTAGGAAAAGGGACCACATTACTCCTGTTCTGGCTGCCTTACACTGGCTCCCTATAGAACACAGGATAGAATTTAAAATTCTTCTTCTCGCCTATAAAGCCCTTAATCGGCAGGCGCCATCTTACCTTAAATAACTCATTATACCCTACTGTCCTACTAGGGCATTGCGTTCCAAGAATGCAGGGTTGTTGGTTGTTCCTAGAGTCTCTAAAAGTACAATGGGAGCCAGAGCCTTTTCTTATCAAGCTCCACATTTGTGGAATCAGCTTCCAGTTTGTGTTCGGGCGGCAGACACCCTATCCGTTTTTAAGAGTGCGCTTAAGACCTTCCTTTTTGATAAAGCTTATAGTTAGGGCTGATTAGATTCAGCCCCTAGTTTTGCTGATATAGGCTTAGTTTGTCGGGGGACATCTTACTTCTTCCTTCTCTCTGTCTATACCTGTGTACTCCCATGTTCCGATTAACCCAGCTTCCCCAAATTTCTTTCTTTTTGGTGTCTATATACGCTGGGATCCGGAGTCATGGATGATCCTGCGGTCCTGTGTCCTGCATCACGAGCCCTGGATCTTGAGTCACGAGCCCTGGATCTTGAGTCGTGGCTGTGGTCCTGGATCATAGGTCCTGGATGGATATCCTCGTGGATCCATCTTCCTATTACACACACATGCATTTCCAAACATTTGGACTACCTATGTTGCAAATGTATTATCTTTTCAATTTACACACGGCAGGGGTAGACATTAAGGGTAAAAAGCCACTGGCCCTCCGGGCCGGTGGAATTGTATTGTCACTGGCCCCACCATTGTAACCACTGGCCCGGAGCATTCGTCCAACAAAAAAAATATCGACTAATGAAGAAAATTAACACATTTGTTGCTATAGTAATTTATGCACTAACTACATTACTACAACATTTGAACAATCAGTTCTTCCTCATTTTCCTCAATTGTTCATATTTGGTTTATTAAAATAATGATATTGTGGTCATTGTTAAAAAATGTCTGCTATTATGAGTATTATTAGTTGTATAATGCACTTTCTGCCTTCCTGTCATTAGGAGTTAGAAATGGAATGGCTATAGATTAGATTAGATCCTTCATTATCCTAAAATGCTGGGACATTTCCCTAGAGCCAATACCTTTATATGTTCTGCTCTTCACTTGCTTGTCAGCATAGGTCGGCATTAATGTACAGAGCCGACAGAAGACCTTGTTTATATTGGCATCATCATGAGAGGTGCAGTGACGTGTCCTAAAACCAGGAAGTAAGCTGCTGGTTCCCTCGACAAAAAGTAATGGGATTTCTCCAAGGGTTTTGGAAAATAGCTGGAAATAAGGTCTGCGGAAAACAAACCTGTTTGATAAATGCACGTTTTGTTCTGCCGGATAATCTCCACATGTCTACCCTCCTTTTATAATTTTCGAATCATAAATCTAATCGATAGATTATAAAAGGGTTTTAGGACGCGTCACTGCACCACGCTCAAGCTGGCTGAAACTTTCTCTCCCTCTTCTTCTCATACTCCCTGTCACTCTCCTTTAACTCCTCCGGTGACTTTCTTTTATTTGAAAATTGTTTTTTGCTCGGCGCTTGGCCGGTTACCGCTGGTATTAAAAACATGTTGGCGAATGGTTAGGTGGCGCGATAGTCTGTCGTGAAGGAGCGCGCTCACAGAAGCCTGCTCGCGCTACCCAGCAAACAGCTGTTTGATTTTCACCCAACAACGACAAGCGACTCACGAAACGCTATGTTGTAGCGTTAATAAACGAAACAATTTAACAAAATTGCTTGTCAAAATACCAATACCACAGGAAAAAAAAATGTTTAAACAATATTTGTAGTGGCCCGAGCGGGCAAGCGGAAAGTACGTTATGCTGGCCCGGGTGTATAAATAGTGCTTCCGGGCCAGCGGGCCAATTATAATGTCGAGCCCTGCACGGCATCTATTGCACGACTGTCCGTCCTGGGAGAGGGATCCCTCCTCTGTTGCTCTCCCTGAGGTTTCTCCCATTTTTCCCTTTAAACTGTGGGTTTTCTTCGGAAGTTTTTCCTTGTACGATGTGAGGGTCTAAGGACAGAGGGTGTCGTATTGTCATACTGATATTTTGTACAAACTGTGAAGTCCACTGAGACAAATGTAACATTTGTGATATTGGGCTATATAAATAAACATTGATTGATGGTTTTTCATACCACTGCTACGCTGACGACACCCAATTAATTCTGTCCTTTCCCCGCTCAGAGACCCAGGTCATCGCACGCATCTCTGCTTGTCTAGCTGACATCTCTCAGTGGATGTCTGCTCATCACCTCAAGCTCAACCTTGACAAGACTGAACTGCTTTTCCTTCCGGGAAAAGATCGTCCCACTCTTGACCTAACGATCAACATCGGCACCTCTGTTGTTTCCCCGACTCAGACTGCAAGGAATCTGGGTGTGATCCTAGATAACAACCTGTCCTTCACTGCAAACATCGCTGCTACAACCCGTTGCTGCAGATATACGCTGTACAACATCAGGAAGATTCGTCCCCAGCTGACCCAGAAAGCCACGCAGGTTCTGGTCCAGGCTCTCGTCACCTCCCGCCTAGACTACTGCAACTCCCTCCTGGCTGGTCTAGCTGCATGTGCCATCCGACCTCTGCAGCTCATCCAGAATGCAGCGGCTTGTCTGGTCTTCAACCTTCCAACATTTTCCCACACCAGTCCGCTCCTCCGCTCCCTTCACTGGCTCCCGGTAACTGCTAGAATCCACTTCAAGACACTGGTACTTGCATACCATGCTGCGAATGGATCTGGCCCTTCCTACATCCAGGACATGGTTAAACTGTACACCCCAGCGCGTGCACTACGCTCTGCATCAGCCAAACGACTCGCTGCACCCTCGCTGCGAGGGGGACCTAAGTTCCCATCAGCAAAAACACGTGGGTTTGCTATCCTGGCTCCAAAATGGTGGAATCAGGACAGCAGAAAGCCTGCACATCTTCCGGCGCAGACTGAAAACTCATCTCTTTCGACTCCACTTCGAGCGATAGAATTACTAACAAGGCACTTATATACGAATAAAGGAGTGGCTTATCTATAGCCAGTTGAAATGTTTGGCTCTATGATACCTGATGTACTTATATGATTCCGTTTTCTTCAAGGTTGTGTCTTCCTGGTCGAATGTACTTATTGTAAGTCGCTTTGGATAAAAGCGTCAGCTAAATGCAATGTAATGTAATGAATCTACGATACGTAAAACACTGAACAAGAATGGAGTTCATGGGAGGACACCACGGAGGAAGCCACTGCTGTCCATAAAAAACATTGCTGCACGTTTGAAGTTTGCAAAAGAGCACCTGGATGTTCCACAGCACTACTGGCAAAATATTCTGTGGACAGATGAAACCAAAGTTGAGTTGTTTGGAAGGAACACACAACGCTATGTGTGGAGAATCCAAAGGGTTCACATACTTTTTCTTGCAACTGTATATCATCACTGAGTGATCCGAACTCGCGACAGGGGAAGCAAACACAGACATCACAACACGTACCTTTACGTAGCTTTTACGGGAGATCGTCTCACCGTAGCTGTCAATCTGATCAAAAGACTTGTTCAATGGCATTAAAACTATAAAAAACGCGGCTGAATCGGTTAATCCATAGGTTGATAATGTTTCTGTGGAATATTTTTTTAAATTTATAATTAGGGCTGTCAAACGATTACAAATTGTAATCAGATTAATCACAGCTTAAAAAATAATTAATCATGACTAATCACCATTCGAACTATGTCCAAAATATGCCATTTCTTTATGTATATTGTTGTGGGAATGGAAAGATAAATGAAAGAAGGCGGATATATCCATTTAACATACAGTATGCATGTTTATTATAACATTGTTCGGTGTGTCAAAATGGAATACAGCCCACACACTTATGGCACTTAACAGCAGCCCCATCTGTGCACACGGCGACCGGCTCTGTCGTCCGGTGATCTAACCGTCTTCTGGAAAAGCTTCACAAGTACGTCGGTACGCAAATGCGCTTTGTGACACAAGTGACGGTAAGCATTTCAGATTGCCTGCGTACCAGTTATGTGCACCCCTGTAATACAGCAAAAGTATTCTCCGTCGGGACTTCTTGCAACAACACCACGCCGTTATCTTGATTCTGATTGGCCAGAAGACATTATCAAAGATGTTCTATTGAGAAGACGATCACTACATGACAAAAGTTTTCAAAACGTTTCTGGTCTTCGGTATTTCCAGACAAGTGGCTACTGAAAGCAATCTTACTAACTGCTGTCTGTGCAATTCTCGGCGCGAGTTGGCGGACTTTATTTTGCTTACTTTAACATCATTTTTCATAATGGGACTAAGGTGGGGCTAAGCCAGTTCTTGGTATGGATGTAGCCTACCCCAGCCATACCCTGGCGCTGCCACTGGTGGGATGTATGGGGCGGGCCATTCTGCACATGCGTTAAATGCGTTAAATATTTCAACGCAATTAATTCAAAAATTAGTTACTGCCGTTAACGCGATCATTTTGACAGCATTGTTTATAATCCATAATTCCATTTTATGTATAAATCAGAGAGTAAAAGTTAGCTGCTAATGGTAGCCACCAGAGTTATCGCAGCTTCCGGTTTTGGCTATGCGGCAGTCTCACACACACACATTACCAAATAAGGAGTATGTGGGAGTTCCCCTCGATTCCATTGGCTCTGACGGTGAGAAAGAGATGTCAATCAGCAAAATCGAGCAAGGAGGGCCAGAGATAGGTCAAATCCACCCAAATGACCCCAGAAGTGGTTATTTTTGTGCTAAATCTCTCTAAAAAGGTCTAATTTCACTTGTTTTGCATCCATCTTGATACAGGGTACTTATTATTATATCAATCTTAGACCTAGTCATAGTAACTAGGTATGTTATTAAGTTACAGTTTCCATAGCATCGTCTCTCTTTGCTAATTACTATGTTAAGTGAGCTGACGCCAAGCTCAGAGGAAATGCAAAGAGGCTACATTTAGACATAATAGAGTTAAGTGTTAGTTAATGAAAGAAATGTATGTGTGTTCATGTGCAGACGTATATATAGTTTTTTATTTTTTTTTTAAATTGGATAATTCATATCCTGCAAGACTCCTAAAGAAGTCATGAGATGATGACCTTTCGACATCTGGAACATGTCCAAGTTTAGGAGACCTGACAATGTGTGTGCGTTAAACATGTTTAGGGAACATGTTTGTGTGTCATTTAGAAACGTATATCTGCCCCTGTGTTTCTTGTATTCGTGGAAGCATTGCTGTATGATTACTTGAGAGCAGGTAATGTTTCCCCATTGTTGTTTGGTGGTGCACAAATAAATAATAATGATTAATTTCAACTATTTCTGTGTTTGCGTTTTATTGATTCCTCTCCATTTCATTATTTTTCCAACATTTTGGAGGTCCCACCGAGATTGCCCATGCTGGAGGTTGCTGTGTTCCTTCTCTGGGGGTCTCAACTCCCTTGGCCAGGCAGCCCTGAGACAGCTGTTGTAAAATCTCAAGGAATTGAGAAATCAGACTTGAGACTTCCACAGAAGAAATAGCAACTCACAGTAAGCAAAACGTATTTGGAATGAAATGACTTGAAGTTGTATTCGTTAAAAAGAAAAAGCAGAGGAGAGTGGATTTGAGATTTAGGGCACAGTTATTGTTGAGATCTGTTGATTGTTGTTTGGTGGTGCGCAACTAAGTAATAATGATTCATCTCAACTATTTCTGCGTTTGTGTTTTATTGATTCCTCTGTTTCATTCTTTCCTGTTGTGTTATGCTGGATCGCCACAACACTTATTATATGTTGTAGTTTGGATTACTAAAGCTGTTAGTCTACCATCCCATCATTCAAGGGTGGTTTTCACTACAAGTAATTTTTCCTGATGTGGTGAAGTTGGTGGAAATGGCCACTTCGTCTTTTAACAGACGTTGGAGAGCACCACAGTGTGTTGGTGCACTAGATGGAAGCCACATCCCTATTTTAGCACCCCGAGATTATCCCAAGGACTATTATAACAGAAAAGGATGGCATTCTGTTGTTCTACAGGCTGTTGTTGATGGCAGGGGGATGTTCTGGGATGTGTGTGTTGGCGACCCAGGTAGTGTACATGATGCTAGAGTGCTAAAACAATCCAATCTTTGGGTGGCTATCAGTGATGGAGTGTTGCTAGGCCAAAACAAAATGACCATCTCTGGCTGTGATGTGGGACATTACTTGATTGGTGACCTAGCCTTTCCAATGCAAAGATGGCTAATGAAACAATTTTCGGACACTGGGAGACTGACCAATGAACAGCACACCTACAATTACAGGCTGAGCAGTGCACGGTCGGTTGTTGTGATGGCGTTTGGAAGGCTAAAAGGAAGATGGAGATGACTCCTAAAAAGGAACGACTGTCATCCTAGGTACACTTCAACTATGAGAGACAGAATGGGGGGAAAGAATCCAGGAAATCACATTGTAGGATTTGTAATGAATTAATTGATCAATTCCTCGGTAAAATAAGTATTTGGTCACCTACAAACAAACAAGATTTCTGGCTCTCACAGACCTGTAACTTCTTCTTTAAGAGCCTCCTCTGTCCTCCACTTGTTAACTGTATTAATGGCACCTGTTTGAACTCGTTATCAGTATAAAAGACACCTGTCCACAACCTCAAACAGTCACACTCCACTATGGCCAAGACCAAAGAGCTGCCAAAGGACACCAGAAACAAAATTGTAGACCTGCACCAGGCTGGGAAGACTGAATCTGCAATAGGTAAGCAGCTTGGTGTGAAGAAATCAACTGCGGGAGCAATTATAGGGCGGTGGTGGCGAAGTCGATAGGGACTTGGCAACTGGAAGGTCACCAGTTCAAGTCCCGGCAAGACCAAGTGCTACCGAGGTGTCCCTGAGCAAGGCACCGTTCCCTACACTGCTCCCCGGGCGCAGTTCAAAATGGCAGCACACTGCTCCTAACACTAGGATGGGTCAAATGCAGAGAAATAATTTCCCCACGAGGGATTAATAAAAGTCCATCTTATATTATCTCATTAGAAAATGGAAGCCATACAAGACCACTGATAATCTCCCTCGATCTGGGGCTCCACGCAAGATCTCACCCTATGAGGTCAAAATGATCACAAGAACGGTGAACAAAAATCCCAGAACCACACGGGGGGACCTAGTCAATGACCTGCAGAGAGCTGGGACCAAAGTAACAAAGGCTACCATCAGTAACACACTACGCAGCCAGGGACTCAAATCCTGCAGTGCCAGACGTGTCCCCCTGCTTAGGCCAGTACATGTCCAGGCCCGTCTGAAGTTTGCTAAAGAGCATTTAGATGATCCAGAAGAGGATTGGGAGAATGTCATATGGTTAGATGAAACCAAAATAGAACTTTTTGGTAAAAACTCAACAAGACGTGTTTGGAGGAGAAAGAATGCTGAGTCCAAAGAACACCATACCTACTGTGAAACATGGGGGTGGAAACATCATGCTTTGGGGCTGTTTTTCTGCAAAGGGACCAGGACGACTGATTCGTGTAAAGGAAAGAATGAATGGGGCCATGTATCGTGAGATTTTGAGTGACAACTTCCTTCCATCAGCAAGGGCATTGAAGATGAAACGTGGCTGGGTCTTTCAGCATGACAATGATCCCAAACACACCGCCCGGGCAACGATGTGATTTTTTTTGTGCTCATTTTGTCTCTCATAGTTGAGGTATACCTAGGATGAAATCTTTTTAAGTGGGAGAGCTTGCACAATTGGTGGCTGACTAAATACTTTTTTGCCCCACTGTATGTGAGGAACATAGCGACAACTTCACTGACGATTGCCATGAACTTGTGTATAACCAACAGCCTTTACACCACTTACCAGATAATGGTAGACAAGAAGGATAATAAAAATAAATGGGTACTAGTCGAGGGCCGGAGTGGTTCAATGTTTATTGTAAAACGTATTGAAATGAACTTATTGCACATATTAAACCTGGAACTAACACAGCTTAAATTGTTGCCTATAAAAAGATTACACATTAAATCAGTTGTATTCCTTTAATATGGCCCTATCTGCAGCTTTTCCAGAGTCATTTCTGTGGTTTAGATTATATTCTATATATTGTAAAATCAAATGAAAAAAACTATAAAAAGCACATAATCGAGTTATGGATAAAATTGAAACTGGACAAAAGAATTACAAATAATATAGAACATCATACAGTCATGGTCCCCCCAAAATCATATAACGATTGTTAACGGCAGTCCATATTATTATATATCGATAATAACAATGACTGATGTTCATCTAGAAAACAGTGGAACATGTTGATTTAATTATTGGCAATAATACAATACTCAATCTTATTACCCTTTATCAAAATGGTATATTCTTACTAAAAACTATATTAATTAATTTGATAGGAATTTTAAAAAAAGGATCCCTATCAATGTAGCTTGTTTATACTGATGCTTCTATACAGTTATCAGAATAAAAAACATCATATTAGCCTGTATTCATAGGGCTCATATATAATGTACAGTATGTCCCATCATATAAGTGAATGCCCTGTATTTAAATATGTGCCAATCTGTGAGTGGGCCTTCTCCGACATTACAAGTATACATTTACATTTCAAACATCATTTTATGGGCACTTTAAATGATAAGGATTGCACACATGACTCACATCTGAGTAATATTAAACCTGGAACTAACAAAGCTTAAAATGCATTCCTTTCTTATGGCTCCATCTGCAGCTTTTCCAGAGTCATTTCTGTGGTTTAGACTATATTCTTATGCATACCCAAACGGTTTAGACTATATTCTTAACTCAAATACACATGCCTATCCGTTTTCTCAATCAAATCAATGGATCAGACATGACTTTTGAATTTTGTTTATTGTACAAATCAAGGACATATATGGACAATAATTCACCAAAAAGTTTGGCGAATATACTATAATAATAGATTTTCTGCGGTTGTGTATTTTTCCAAGCCCCCAGGAAGTGCGCCGGACTCAGATGAAAATATTCGTGGGGGCCTAACGGCGGTACTACACTTCTGTTTGGTTGCCAGGCCCGGAAACACTTTTTCCCATTGACTTACATGGGGGAAAGAGTGGTCTGTAAATCGTTGGATAATTTTTTTTAAACTAAATAAACTACCCAGTATGAACATTTGTATAGCCCTTATTAAAAACATTTGTTCCACAAGTTGTAAACATGTGCTAATAACGTTATTCTGAGAGTTATTTCCCTCTGCATTATGAACGTGCATCTAACCCACGGGACCGCGCCGCCCGGCACGTTCATGTTACGTGTTCAGTACTACATGCGTTTTACCTTTACCCATGGATGCACAATAAGAACGGACCATATCGCCTCACTGCCACGGAGCTGTAATAATGGATATATTGCACATGTTTGCTGTAATTCATCTTTTGTAAAATATTATACTACATGGGCTGTATGATTAAATCTTGTACCGTAAATGTTGTATTAAATAAAGTTAATATTACCGACGTTAGATTAACGTCCCTGTAGCTTATTATTGCACTAAGAAGCTTATTGCAGTGTATGTGTATGTGTATATATATATATATACACATAAATATATATATATATATATATATATATATATATATATATATATATACACATAAATATATATATATATATATATATATATATATATATTAGGGCTGTCAGCCGATTAAAATATTTAATCGCGATTAAATCGCACATTTTTTATCTGTTCTAAATGCACCTTAGAGGAATATTTTTCAAGTTTGTAATACTCTTATCAACATATGAGTGGACAAATATGCTTTATGCTAATGTTTATTATCATTTGAACAATGACAAATATTCTCATGAATATTAAACACAACAACCTCTGAACATTACAAATATTCGCCTCAATTCAACCTGGAACCTCTCATACAATAATACAATACAAATGGTGTGTGTGTGCGCTCGTATGTGTGCGCGTGTGTGTGTGCGTTGGAGCTATGTGCAACTCAAGGCATATGCTCGAACGGTAGCTGCCTGGACGCTGCAATCATGTTGCGCACTATTCGTGCTGAGTGTGCTGACTTTTCGTACAATGTCCCGCTGTCTGGCTTCCTGCATAAAGTCAAGTGCTCGGCGCAGTTGTGGCGAAATGTCGCTCCTCTGTTTTCATTGAAACAGCTCCTTATATCCGTTAGCGCAGCTAGCTAGCACCAGATGCTAACAACAACAATGCACGTAAGGTCTCTCTCTCGGGCCACACATACACACACCCTCCCGGTCCTCCCGATAGCCAGTCTGTGCCTGCCGGTGAGCGTGGAAGTGTGGTCTGCTGCAAGCGGGCGGCAGGAGCAGGGCTGTCAGCATCAGCTTGTAGATAGTATTTTAAACTAGATGCTCTCTGAAGCTACGGGGCGGCCGAGGAAAAAAAATACACATGCGTTAATCGCGTTAAAATAATTAGTGGCGTTAATTTATTTTTGCGTTAACGCGTTAACTTGACAGCCCTAATATATATATATATATATATATATATATATTATATATATATATATACATACACACATATATATATATTAATGCTGTCAAAATTATCGCGTTAACGGCGGTAATTCATTTTTTAAATTAATTGCGTTAAAATATTTAACGCATGTGCAGAATGTCCCGCCCCATACATCCCACCAATGGCAGTGCCAGGGTATGGCTGGGGTAGGCTACACCCATACCAAGAAATGGCTTAGTCCCACCATGAAAAATGATGTTAAAGCAAG
Source organism: Harpagifer antarcticus (assembly GCA_902827135.1). Taxonomy (NCBI): domain Eukaryota; kingdom Metazoa; phylum Chordata; class Actinopteri; order Perciformes; family Harpagiferidae; genus Harpagifer; species Harpagifer antarcticus. Next base: position 1,436,528 of record CADEHL010001070.1, read on the forward strand.
CAAAATAAAGTCCGCCAACTCGCGCCGAGAATTGCACAGACAGCAGTTAGTCAGATTGATTTCAGCCGCTTGTCTGGAAATACCGAAGACCAGAAACGGTTTTGAAAACTTTTGTCACGTAGTGATCGTCTTCTCAATAGAACATCTTTCATAATGTCTTCTGGCCAATCAGAAGCAAGATAACGGCGTGGTGTTGTTGCAGGAAGTCCCGACGGAGAATACTTTTGCTATAGTACAGGTAACACATAACTGGTACGCAGGTTATGTGCGTAATCTGAAATGCGTACCGTCACCTGTGTCACAAAGCGCATTTGCGCACCGACGTACTTGTGAAGCTTGAAGGCGGTTAGATCACCGGACGACAGAGTCGGTCTCCGTGTGCACAGACAGGGCTGCTGTTAACGTCGGTCTGTACAACGGAACTGTGCCAAAACTACGCCAACCGGCTGTGGAGGGAGACCCCCCCCCCCTTCACTGGAGAACTGCGCTAAAACAGCTGATCACAACGTGCACACTCTGTGGTCACGAAGTACTCCACTAGCCCCCCCCCCTGTCAACTTTCCTGAAGTACTCCCCGTTGATAGAAATCAACACGTAATGAATTAAGACCCCACGGGTTGATGATTGATAGGTGTGTGGGCTGTCTTTCATTTTGACACACAGAAAAATGTTATAATAATTAGTGGTGCACGATAATTATCGGTCCGATATTAGGAATTATGACGTCACCCCGATAAAAGTATTAATAGCCCCGATAATATAAAATATATTTTTTGGGTAAAAAAGAAAAGAAAAAAATACTGCGGTGTGGGTGGATTGGGATGAGGGGCGCTTGTTTTTCACTCGGCTCCTCCCGTGTTGCCAGTACTGTGGTATTAGTGGTTTAGGAAGAGGGGAGTTTTCCACAAATCCAGCGCTCCCTAACTCACGCCTGGCTGTGACGTAAATGGTGTGCGGCCGTGAAGCCAGGACAGTAAACAAACATGTCGTCGGTAGTATGGGACTATTTCAAAGTTTCAGAGTTAGATAGTTCGCTTGCTATTTGTATTAACAAATGCAGAAGTTCCACGAGGAGGGAAAAAAGGCAACGAGCTATAATACTTCCAACCTGATTAGTCACCTGAAACATCGCCATCGCTACGATGGGGTGTTAAAAGCGTTGCTAGACTAGCGGCGAATCCAAAGCCAGCTGCAAAGGCACCGGGGCTTTTACCTATCGACGAGGCTTTTGAAAAAGGCAAGAACTTTATTTGGGAAAATAAATATGGTCACTTTGAAGAGTCAAAACTGTTCTTGGCTTTGTTCATAGTAGTAATGCTCATGTCATGTGCTCACTACTAGTCTTTTTTTTACCACCAGGTGTGCAAAAACTACAGGTACATTTAATATATATATATATTATTATTGGTATCGGTCTTGAGAAGCAGGAAGTTATCGGTTTCAAAAAAACAATATCGTGCATCCCTAATAATAATAATAATAATACATACATACTGTATGTACCATTCCCACAACAATATACATAAATAAATGGCATATTTTGGACATAGTTCGAATGGTGATTAATCATGATTAATTAATTTTTAAGCTGTGATTAATCTGATTAAAAATTGTAATCGTTAGACAGCCCTAATATATACACAGTGCAATAATTATTTCATGCTAAATGAAGCTCTGTTGCTTGGATATCACTAGATCCTGTTACAGCGTAATAAAAAAGTACATAACGATTGATGTGTAAATTAGCATAACTACTAGCTAGCCGCTAACTGCCGCCTCGTTAATATCAAATCCATCATAATAGCAATCCAGTACCATGCTGTCATGAACGCACGGTGCTGTTACGTGTACGCAAATTGACGTGCTTGATGTGAAGGAGCATTTTGGGGGGCATGGTTAAAGTTAAAACTTCTCAGGCATGCCGGGTAATCTGTGACGTTTCGCTCTCTCAAAAGTTGGGCCATTTTATCCATAGACATATAAAGAGTAGATGCCGCATCGACCGCTACTGCCAATTGGCGCTGACGAGCCGTGAGGCCGCCATCTTGGACCGGTCACCCGCTCCACTCAGTGTAATCTGTCTGGCAGGCGCAATGAAGTGTCAGCGCATTTAATCAATCATAACTCGCTGAACACAAAACTGATTTTCACGGGGGGGGGGGGGGGGGTTTCTGCAAACGTCATATATGTAGGCATGATACCGGACACATGATTCGGCGTATTTTAATATTCATAGTAGGTTAACATAGTTTGAGTGATGTTTCACTTCACACACATCACTTTGACACAACTAGAGTATGGCCCACATTCTTTCTTATAGTCATCACCTGTCAAAGCCACTGCCAGCATCATGAGAGTGTGTGTGTGTGTGTGTGTGTGTGTGTGTGTGTGTGTGTGTGTGTGTGTGTGTGTGTGTATGTGCCAGGAATGCATGTTCAACATGTCTTCAATTGTGTGTGTATGGGTTTATTTGTGAGTGTGTATGAGTGGCAGCAAACAAGAGATTTGACTTTGTCTAGGACTATTATGATATGATGTTGAAAATAGAAATACTCACATCATTAGGCTGAGGTTGTGAGTGTGAGGTTGAAGCTTCTGGGTCGTCCTGAGGGGCCACAGACAGGCTCTCTTCAGCTTTTCTGGAAGTAGACGTAGTGCTGCCCTTTTCCGGCTAAAATGAAGAAGCATAATACTTGAAAAGAATATATATATATATACACACGCACACACAGGGATAGGTATTTCACCCTGCCCTGTTATTGATAATAGAATATTTACATTTATGAATGCTAATAGCCTTATGATGATACACCTACTCTTTGGAGGTGAACCGGGAAGCTGAAGATGGAGGGAATAACACCATCTCTGAGTCGGACAATCTGTCCTGTCCTGTCAAACTCGTCCTGCTTAAAATGCTCACTGCAAATCACGGATGACTCGCTTGCAGTGAACCCTTCCCTCCTCAAAGCAACTTCCCACTTCTTCCTCATATCTTTGTCTTTGGGAAACCTTCAAAATAAAAACGGGAGATTTGAGAGTCAACACAACAAATGTTTAAGAAGGAGGTCAAGCTTATGTTCTTCCTAGATAGATTAGATTTTACTTTATTCATCCCACAACAGGGAAATTCACTTGTTACAGCAGCATATTATTTATAAAGTCTCAGTTGGCCATAAACATAATGTTTGCTGGCTACGATTTCGCTGGCGGACATCAATACAGTACAATAATATTCTATTTACAAAATACAACCAATAATAATGTTGAATCTTACTTGTGAAAAGTACTCCCCCGACCCCTGTTCGCAATCGTCCGCCGATTTGCACAGCAATACGCCGCACAGTGCTCTGGCATCTTGAAGCCTCTGCTGTCTATGGGTAGGATGACCGGTCCAAGATGGCGGCCGTATTTCTTGCGCCCCAGCAGCCAATGCGGCGTCTACTCTTTATATGTCTATGATGTTATCATCATGCACCAATGAGCAACTCTCATAGGAATTAATGAGTCCCCGCCTCCCACGATGTATCCAGTTCTTATTATACATCCATGGTATTTTCAAATTCTAGCGCACTCGAGCTGGTTTCTCCGAAATGAGCTACCCCACCATTGATGTGAAATTCTAATCAATTCTTAAATCAGACTTTAGTTCCACCTGGAGTAAATTCACAAGCTACCCTGCAGTATGCAGTCATTCAAAAAAAACACACACACTGAAGGATGTTACCTCTCTCTCTCCTCTTCGTCCTGGTTCTTTAGTCTTTCTTCTCCTTGATAAAACACTGCCGTTAAACACGCTAATCTCCCTTTAGCCTACTTATGTTTACCGATCAGCAACGTGGTATAAAAAGCTACGAACAAAGAACGGGAGGCAACATAAACACGGTTTAACGGATAAATCACCCTCCAAGGATAAACTAACTCTTTGTATGTGTTTTAAAAGTCTCTTAAACACATTACATTCGGTATAAAATCTGTGTCGACGTCTGTTAGCAACATCTAGCTTCTGAGGACCGGAAGCTATAAACGGACCGCCACAATGCATCATGGGATTTTAGTTTTTCTTTTAAACATACATTCACTGCCTCCCTGTGGTGAACAACGGTATTAAAATAAATATGAATTACAACAATAATAATAATAATAATAATATGGGAATGGTATGGCGGATTTTAAACGTTGGGACAAATGTTTCTGTTTGTGATCATACATGTGTTGCCCATTATATATGTTTTTATATAATGATTGATATTTAAAGTGTTATCAAAGCTGCAGCTAGTTTTAATGACTTTGTATACTGCAGGGGAGCACACAAAAGTGTTACCTCCGCCCGACGCCACGCCAAACCTGCCCCGAACCACTGAGATGAACTCGTCTGACTGATGAAGACAACCACTCTCTCTGAGCGAGAGCAAAGAGGAGGAGAGAACATCTTTGAATGCAAATCAAACCTCCACCTTCACCGACGCTGGGAAAAACACGCCGACAACAAAGGCAGCGGCTAAATGCTCGTTTGCTTAAATCCTGCAGGGAACCCCACCCCAACACCGAAACACACACATAAATAACACAGAATCACAATGATATTAATTTACTGTGTGCGGTATCATCATCATCGAGAAATATGTGTTTATGTTATGTAGTGTCTCTACTTTAAAGAGTCCTCTCCTGCTGATGTTCAGGTGTATATCAGTATGTAATGTCTCTACTTTAAAGAGTCCTCTCCTGCTGATGTTCAGGTGTATATCAGTATGTAGTGTCTCTACTTTAAAGAGTCCTCTCCTGCTGATGTTCAGGTGTATATCAGTATGTAGTGTCTCTACTTTAAAGAGTCCTCTCCTGCTGATGTTCAGGTGTATATCAGTATGTAGTGTCTCTACTTTAAAGAGTCCTCTCCTGCTGATGTTCAGGTGTATATCAGTATGTATTGTCTCTACTTTAAAGGTGACCTATCATGCTATATTTAAATGATATAGTGTATGACTATACCTATATAAGGTATATTTATACATTTTATTTTCCAAAATACCAAACAGATCATTTTTTAGCCATGCCTCGTTTCGCTCATTTTCGCTTTATTCCAAACCTGCCTATGAAAATTCTGAGCAGCAGCTGACCACGCCCCCAGCAGAAGAGCCGGCGAGAATCACGTTACCATGCTTGCTGTGTTTACGAGTGTGGAATACACATGTCATCTCAGAGCAATGCATGTGTTCAAGCATATTATCAATTTGATCCAGAAACTGAAGCAGCGGAGGTTTTGGTGGAGGTGCAAACATCTCAGTTGTCAGCAATGTGTGTTTCATGTGTTTTAAAAGCTCAGTTATTGACTTCTTTCTAAAGGGGTACATGTGCAACTTGCGCCACGATGCCTTCTGAACCGGAGCATGTGCTGCATGGAGATACCACACGTAACATTAGCTTCACTAAGTTGTCTGTTTAGAGAATACATTTTTCACATGTCATTCAATATATGTTTATCACACTAGGTGTAAAGACGGATGCAGGAACATGAGGACTCTAACCTGTACGGTGGATCATCCTGGATTGTGTGCCTAAATGTGTTTTCCCTGCAGAATGCATTGAATATTTACAGAGCTGAACACAGTTGGACTACAGTTGAGGCAAATAGAGCACTGAGTGGTTTGTTTTGACTGAAATTGTAAAACGAATGCTAATATTGTTCATGGAAATAAATACTGGTGTATATGGCTTTATGCAATCTTTCATTCTGTCATTGTACATGTACTATTATATACTACACAGCAATGGCATAACGCACCCATGTGTATGACAAAAAAAGTCCACACACAACCTTATGCTTTTGAAATCAGAATATTCTTTACCCATCCAAACATGAATAATCACGACACATTTGATATCAACTCGGAACTTTATTGTCAAAATCAACGGTTATTTGAACCCATGGAGAGAGGATCAGAGTGGTGATTCCGGCCTGCGTTGTCCTCTGATCCGTGAAATGTCTATGTTAGGTTCAGACAGCAGCCAAACTGAACCGTGTGGCATACCCGGCGATGACCTCCTCCCTGTCAGGTTGCTCATAATGGTGCAGGGTCCACAAAGACTTGGTCGAAGATGAGGTCCATCAAGTTGGCCACGTAGCCTGTGCAATGTTAAAAAAAGCACAACAAAAAAAGTGGTTGAGATTAGTAAATGCATGTCGTCAACAACAACATACCAGGGCTTTAGCTCCATTACATTACATTACATTGCATTTAGCAGACGCTTTTGTCCAAAGCGACTTACAATAAGTACATACGACCAGGAAGACACAGCCCAGAAGAAAAACAGAATCATATAAGTACAACAGGTATCATAGAGCCACACATTTCAAGTGCTACTCAGCTGGCTATAGATAGGCCAGTCCTATGTTAGTATAAAAGTGCTTTGTCAGCTGGCTATAGCTCCGTTTTACTCGTGGTGTGTGTCCCCTCGCATACATACATACAGTGTTGTATCCTAACACACCCCCATTTATATTCATGTGCGCACACAAGTAAACATGCAAAAGCTTTTACATATAACGCTGCAATAAACGGCATGTCTCATTAGCTTAGCTTAGCGTAGCGTAGCGTGAGTTAGCGTAGCGTAGCTTAGCTTAGCTTACAGATCGATGATATATGATGTTCTTACAGACTACAATCACAAAAGCTTTTACATAACGCTGGAAAAAACGGCACTTACCTCCAGAAGATTACGTTTGTTATTATAACTTACTCAATATGATTTTTTAGAGGATACAAAATACTAATACATAGGAGAATAAATACTTGTGTTATCGGCTAGGCCAGGCGTGGCTTTACAGCCTTCACACAGATCGCCATTACGGCAGTCTGAACATGTTCGCAAATGCCTGATAATTAAAATAAAAGACAAAGCAAAGACTGCGGAGCGTACAAAATAAAATGTTACAAGAACATATAAACACCTAACCGATTACTAGTTGGGGTTGAGGCGACATTGATACGGCTAAGCTACATGCTACCAGCTAGATATAGCTTTATCAGGAAAAACACCGCTAAATAAAAACTTACAGCTTCAGAATTGGATGTGTCCTCACTGGCCTGGTCCAGGATGGTTGGTATTGATCCCGGGTGTAGCATTAGTTTGGAGGCATATCCGTGTTGGACTTGAGAGAAGTTCATAAACATGTCCGTGGTTTAACTGGCTTAGACATCCTGGCAATAGCAGGCAGAAACACAGATGTGACTGGGGTAGCCTGCCGATAGCCTATATGCGAATGAGAGGTTTGGCAATGCACGGCCGTGGCTCATTCCCCTGATAGGTGGAGAGTTGACCAATAAGCGGAGTACGTCTTTGTGACGTAGAAAAGTGTCGGAATGTGGATCCATTTTTTTCAGATCCGTTGCAGCCCCTTTTTTAGAGATTTGGCGAAGGAGGAAAATAGAGAGGGTTGTGTTTTCTGACACTTGGCGAGTTCCCTGGAACACCGGGACACATAATCATGTATAAAAGACGTACAAAGGTGCATTTTGCATGATAGGTGCCCTTTAAAGAGTCCTCTCCTGCTGATGTTCAGGTGTATATCAGTATGTAATGTCTCTACTTTAAAGAGTCCTCTCCTGCTGATGTTCAGGTGTATATCAGTATGTAGTGTCTCTACTTTAAAGAGTCCTCTCCTGCTGATGTTCAGGTGTATATCAGTATGTAGTGTCTCTACTTTAAAGAGTCCTCTCCTGCTGATGTTCAGGTGTATATCAGTATGTAGTGTCTCTACTTTAAAGAGTCCTCTCCTGCTGATGTTCAGGTGTATATCAGTATGTAATGTCTCTACTTTAAAGAGTCCTCTCCTGCTGATGTTCAGGTGTATATCAGTATGTAATGTCTCTACTTTAAAGAGTCCTCTCCTGCTGATGTTCAGGTGTATATCAGTATGTAGTGTCTCTACTTTAAAGAGTCCTATCTTGCTGATGTCCAGGTGTAAAATGAATACTGATTCTTAAATCATGAGCCGCAGCCCTGCTCTGTTCAGATTTGATTTAGCTGTTTGATAGGATGCAGTTGCACACACACACACACACACACACACGGTTGTATTGCCGCTAACAGTGTGCCGTCTGCAGAGAGTGGAGGTTACATAACAGCTCTTCAAAGATGATTAAAAGAAACTCCAGAGAGGAAGCAGGAACTCTGATACTGAAACCAGACGGGAGCTAGCAGATAATGTGAGATCACAAATACAAAGTCTAATAAATTAATAATATGGGAGATATACTGTATCTATTTTAGCTCAGAGTTTAATGATCAAACTAACTTCAGTGTTTTAAATAGGATGTAATGTGAAAAAACATCAAACTTCAAGTTCAAAATAATTCAATAATGATACAAAAATAACTTCACTTTTCTGGGATCTAAAATGCCAGAGTAATTATAATTAGAAATGAATGTGACTTCCTCAAATTGCAAATGTCTAGGGTTTCGTATGTTTGCAGGCCAAAACAAGCATGAAACACAACAAAAGTTATTTTAGCAAATTAAATCTACTTTACGACAATGAACTGGATTCTGATTTTAAAACTATCTACTGAGTTTGCAAAAGTGTTAACTTTAACGGTTAGTGTTGCTGCAGTTTTACAGTAATGGCAGTGTTTTACATCAGATTCTCGTGTTTTACTTACAGAACCGTGTGCAGTGTTTGCAGAAAGGGCCATGTTGAAGTGATATTTGGGTGCAGAGCTGAAAAAGTGTTGAGTTTTGGAGCTATGGTCTTGCTGTTTTGAGTGCCAGTTTAAATAATTGTGCTTTATGAGATATTTAGTTCATCAGCACCTGAAAAAAAATCCAGCAGAGGGCACCAAAGCTTTCTTTTCAAGCAACATGAACCAGCTCTGACTGAGAGATTCAAGGCCCTCCTTACTGCCTTACTATACTTACAGAGGTGGAGAAGTACTCAGATCTTGTACTTGAGTAAAAGTAGAAGTACTCAGATATACTAGATACTTATTTTGATAGTCCATAGTTGACACTCTATAAGTCATCAGTTGACATTCAACAACACAGTTTCAACAGACAAGTAACATGCATGTAACTAACTGCCAGTATAATATAAGGTACATCTCAAGTGTTGATCTATAGATTTTACAAAAAGTGTCTGTTGACTGTCAACATGTTTTTTTGCAACAGCTTATTAACCAATATTAAACCTTACTATCTGTAGATTGTGTCAACATCTTCAAAATTGACAATCAACTACTCAAATCTGTCAGTTGAAAGTCAACAGGGTCATGTCAACTATCTGTTGATAATCTGTTGAGAGTCAAGATGTCAACTAGAGATTATATTAAGCATTAGTTGACGATCAACAGATAAGCAACTAAAGTTTAGTTGGCTATCTGTTGATCGTCAAATAATCTAGAGTTGACTATCAGCATACTTTTAGTAGGCATTCTCCACTAAGCGTTTGTAGGCATGTGTTAGGACTATCCAATGAAAGTGAAAAACTGTTGAGAACATTTGAGAACAAATAGCTTAAAAAAAAGGGAACGTTATGGACATGTTAATACATTTTATTAAAATGTGATTATTTCAAAACAGTTTTCATAAAACAGTAACAAGTTTGTTTAAAAGCACAACACATTAACATACATGGAGACACATGGTTATTACTTGATGGTTATTCCAACTGCATATGGCTCGTGGGCAACGTATAGCTTCATGCTGTGCATCACGAGCCTGTTGCACTTCGACCTCTGCTGTTCCCTGTATATCCAATCCAACTTTATTTATATAGCACTTTAAAACCTTCAGACCAAAGTGCTGTACAGAGAGATAAGCTCACAAAACATAAAATAAATACATTTAAAATAAAACATACAAACACAAAACAAACCAGAATAAACGTAATAATTAAAAAACAGCCATATAATAAAACAATAGACCACTGAAAGCAAATAAAAGCAACAATCTACTTGTTTACAAATGCTTAGGAGAAGAGGTGGGTTTTAAGGCGGGATTTAAAAGCAGACAGTGTGGGAGCCTGTCTGATGAGCAAGGGCAGGTCGTCCCCTCTGCGTTTAGACTTTGTTTTTGGCACCCTCAGGAGCAACTGATCAGCTGACCTGAGAGTGCGAGTGGGCGTGTGGCTGTGTAACAGCTCAGAGAGGTAGGGCGGGGCCAGGCCATTGAGGGCTTTACAAGTAAATAAAAGAGATGTAAAATGAATCCTCGAATGAACGGGCAGCCAGAGGAGTGAAGATAAAATGGGGGAAAAGTGCTCGTGTTTGCGTGTGCCAGTTAGTAGCCGTGCTGCTGCATTTTGCACCATCTGCAGGCGAGCAAGGGAGGATGCATTTATCCCCATATAGTGCATTACAATAATCCAAGCGGGAGGTGACGAAGGCATGGATTACCGTTTCAAAGAGGTCACGATTTAAAAAAGGCTTTATTTTGGCTAGCTGCCTGAGGTGGAAGAAGCTGTTTTTAACAACTGGTCCATCTTTATCCCAATATTTGTGATGGTAGGCCTGTATATACAAACGAAACATAAATTGAGTACAAATCAGGACACACCAAGTGTTTTCCTCAACAACAAAAATCACATCCGTCTTGAAATCATAACGAGCCAGTTTACATTAGGTGTTAACAGACGGTAACAGAGGTGCTATTAACATGCATGACAAGGGGTTTAAGCCATCAAAAAAAGGCTGGCTTGCAAGAAAATGAACCACATAGTCTTGATATTGATATAGTTCATAAAATGTCCAACTACTTATTTTTAGCCCCACCTCATGCTCAGAGATTTACATAAAGTGGCACATGGGTCCTAGAATAAATAAGAACAGACGATTATTTCAACTTTTATCTTCATAAGTGAGAGCGACAATGTTTTAAAATATCACTTGGTGACACTAGTGCTGCATAGTTTACATCTCCATCCCATCTGTGATTAAATTGAAATGGGTATGTTTACCTGATGCTCATTATATTAGAATGTAAACATAACACGTCTTGAATTAACCTCTGAAACAACAACTTTAGTCTGACACAGTCAAGGGCTTACCTAATGTGAACCTGAAGTCGATAGCAGGAGGCAAAATGTCTTCAAGAGGAGGTGTGACTGTTTTCTGGTGAGGCAAATAAAAGAACTAAATAGTTTCATGATGACAATGTAACAATCATTTCAGTAGAATTCATTAACACATCTGTTGTATCTTGTGATCAATAATTGTATGTCCACATCATAGGAGTAGGTTTAACTGGTTTTACTTTGGTAACATGCTGCCGAGACTTCCTCGTGGGAACGAATATAACTGACTCTTTTAATACCAAGAGTGAGTTTGCCCCCTGCTGGACAAATACAATAACATGTAATAATAACACAAGGTAAGATGCCACATTTCCCCCCCTTTAAGCTAACAATACTTCCCGAAGGTGGGGGTATAACATACTCCCGTTACACAACATTTCGAGGTACTGACATAAATCATTTCACTTACAAAGATTAACATTCTAAACATTTCCTTAAAGTGAGAACAGAGAACTATGCTGCTCTATTAATTGAACATCTCTTGATCTATTTAACAAAGTATTTCAGGTATACAGGTGGCTGTCTCTCGCGCTCTGATCGTCTCACCACGTGGGGTAGCAGGCAAGTCCGGCGGGACCGGAGTACACAGAATCACTGGCTCACTTGCAGGAGGTCCTTCTTGCTCGATTGTCACTGGAACCACGGTGTCTCTGTTGGAGTCCAGCACCGGCTCTAAGGGCACGGTGTCTGTCAATCTGGCTCTTACTTGATCCACATGCCGCTTCACGACTTGACCACTTCCAATGATCACTGTATATGACACTGGACCTGATGAGCTCTCGATGACTGCAGGGATCCATTTAGGTCCATAAGAGTAGTTTCTGATGAAAACTTTATCCCCAGGTGAGAAACTTCTCAGTTTCCTGTTTGTGTCATGGGACTGTTTCTGTTTTAGTTGTTTTTGCTGCACTCTTGTTTTCACATCTGGCAGGAGCAGGTCAAGTGCAGATCTGAGTCTCCTTGACATCATCAACTCTGCAGGCGACAGGCCTGTGGTCGCGTGAGGTGTGATGCGGTAACTGAACAGAAACCTTGACAGTCTAGTTTCACCTTTCATCTTTTTCATCCCCCCTTTGAAGGTTTGGACCGCCATCTCTGCCAGCCCATTAGAAGACGGGTGAAACGGTGCTGACCTCACATGGCGGATGCCATTTTGTTTCATGTAAGTCTCAAATTCAGCACTTGTAAAACAGGTTCCGTTGTTTGACACCAACATTTTTAGCAGTCCAAAAACACTGAAACTCTGACGCAGCTTTTCAATGGTTCAGAGTGATGTGATGTAGCTGACTTCACTGGATAAATATCCATCCATTTTGAGTGAGCATCCACTATCAGTAGAAACATCTCTCCCAGGAAAGGAACTCCATAGTCCACATCAATTCTCGTCCAGAGAGACTCCGGCCACTCCCAGGGATGTAATGGTGCTGATGGTGGTGACTTGTGGTGCTTTTAGCTTGATTTCTTTCCAACTCAGATGTATTTCCTCCAGCCAGCCTCTTCCCAGCAGGCTGGGGCCGTCCCCTTTAGCCACAATGAGGGGCAGGTACCGCCTTTGATGTTTGTATTTCACTTTAACAATGGCAGCTCCGACCACATTAACAGGGTCACCTGTATAAGACTCGATGTGGATTTTGGTTGGACTCAACCATGGACTTTTTGTGTCTTTCCATAGTCTTTGAAATGTCTGTTCATTCATTATTGTGAGACTACAGCCAGTGTCTATCTCAAAGTTAACAAACTTACTATCCAGCATCACTTCAACCATGTATGGGTCTACTCGTCTCAGGTGCACTTCACTCATGCGTCCCAATCTGAACCTCATCTTCAGAAATAATGTATCTTCTTCTGAGCTATCACTTTGGCTCTGTTGCTCTTGTACTTTATGAGAACGGTGATATGTGGTTTGCCTCCTTTCCCTCTTTGGGTCTGCATTTTTGTTGCTGTTTCCATTCTGTGTAGATCTACTACGAAAAGCTCTGGCAATGTGTCCTATTTTACTACATGCATGACATATCTCTTGTTTAAACTTACAGTCTGCTGCTTCATGCTTGGTTCCCTTGCATCTGTAACACTATCTCCTGTGCATTTTTATTTGCAGTGTCTGACGCCACAGCAACTGACAATGCTTTTTCAAATGTTAAATCCGCTTCTGATAAGAGTCGTCTCTGAATCCGATCTTCATTTATTCCACAGACGATCCTGTCTCTCAACCTCTGCTGCAAAGTGTTACCATAGTTGCAATCCTGCGCTAACCGACGCAGCTCAGCCACGTATTCCATCACTGACTCATTGGGCTCATGGTTGCAGGAGTCAAACTTGTACCTTTACACAATTTCACTAGGCTTTGGGTCAAAGTGATTTTTCAGCAGCTCCACAAGTTGTGTATAAGTCTTATCCTTGGGCTTATCCGGACTGAGGAGGTTTTTCATAAGGCTGTATGTTGATGATCCCACAACACTTATTAATATGGCTCTTTGTCTGTCTCCATTATCAATTTAATTTGCCTCAAAAAACTGTTCCAATACCTCACAGTATTCTTCCCACTTCTGATTTTTTGCATCAAAAGGTGCCAGCGTGCCAATCATTGCCATTGTGTGTCAATGAATCCTCTCCTTCACCCGCTGCTAATAATTTGAGCAAGCTGCCGCTAACGACCCAAACCTGCATGTAAGGTGCTAACCAGTCCGTTCGGCATGTCCTCTTTAATCCCGTCTTGATCCTTGTCTTAATCCTCGTCGCCAATAATATGTTGTATCTTGTGATCAATAATTGTATGTCCACATCATAGGAGTAGGCAAGGCCGGATTAGTACCTCCAGGGGCCCCTGGGCACTGAGCGCTCATGGCCCCCCCCCCAACCCACGTACCAACAAGTAACACCACGTCTACCCAATCATACCAACATGACCAATATTTCGAATTTTCAGTCAATCTGGCATGTCAAATCGCACACCCATTTGTCAAAAGCAGGGACTCAGCCACATAGTTCAACCAAAGTAGGTCTAGCCTTTTGCCCTTTTAGTAAAAAATCACAAGACAAAGATACAATGGATAAGATCTCAAGACAGTGTATGGCTCAGGAATACCTAGGTAATATCACTCAAAACCTCAGAGCAGCACCCCACTTAATGCCAACATATGACTGGCTGGCTGTACAAGTACACAAGGAGTTTTATTAGTTACGAACGTGCCGGGCAGCGCGGTCCCGTGGGATAGATGCGCGTTCATAATGCTGAGGAAAATAACTCTCAGAATAATGTTATTAGCACATTATTACAACTTGAGGACCAAATGTTTTTAATAAGGGCTATACAAACGTTCATACTGGGTAGTTTAAAAAAAAAATGTACCCAACGATTTACAGACCACTCTTTCCCAATGTAAATCAATGGGAAAAAGTGTTTCCGGGCCCAGCAACCTAACGGAGGTGTAGTACTGATGAGAGTGCGCAAATATGATCACATCACCCACATCCTTAAAGCACTACACTGGCTACCCGTGAAACTAAGGATCGAATTCAAGGTCTCCGTCCTCACCCACCAGTGTGTCCATGGAACTGCCCCTCCCTACCTCAAGGAACTCCTCACCCCCCATACCTCCTTACGGACCACCCGCTCCAGCAACTCCAACTTCCTCAAACCCCCCAGGACTAAGCTCCGTACTATGGGAGACCGGGCCTTCTGCTCGGCTGCTCTCAGTCTGTGGAATGCTCTCCCCGACCAAATGAGAGCACCACAGACCTTGGAGGCTTTTAAAAAAGGCCTCAAAACCCATCTCTTCAAAAGAGCCTTTGCCTAGACCTTTTTATATCCCTTTTATTTATTTTTTATTTTTGTATTGCTTTTTATTAAATTCTACCGTGTTGTGTAATGTTTATTTATACTGTTCATGCTGACTACTTGTAGCACTTTGGGATCTGAGATCAGATATGAAGTGCTTTATAAATGGAACCCATTATTATTATTATTATTACTGCCGTTTGGCCACAACGAATATTCTCATCAGAGTCCGGCGCACTTCCTGGGGGCTTGAGTGAGACCTACAGTACAGAGACGGTTTAGAAAATATATTAATTTGACCCTTTAGAAAAGCTGTGTTATTTATGGCTAAGAGTGAGTGTCATTTAAAACAATGTATGATGAGTGAGGTTGTGCCCGAAAAAAAAAAAATATATATATACATTTTCTTTTTTTTTCATCTTGTCACTGAGGGCCCTCTTTGCTCAAGGGCCCCTGGGCACTTGCCCAGGTTGCCCATATGGTTAATCCGGCCTTGGGAGTAGGTTTAACTGGTTTTACTTTGGTAACATACTGCCGAGACTTCGTCGTGGGAACGAATATAACTGGCTCTTTTAATACCAAGAGTGAGTTTGCCCCCTGCTGGACAAATGCAATAACATGTAATAATAACACACGGTAAGATACCAGACATCTTTAATTCAATTAACGGAATCAAACATAATAAAAGTGTCATTTAAAACGGTATTGTATTCATATACATTTATAAGGATGGCATTTATTAAGGATGGCGGTTCTACGGGGTGGCAGCTGCCACCTCAGAAAAATGCCTTGCCACCCTAGTTGCCACCCCAGTTGGCAGCTTTGTTTTGAAAGAACAGTTGTGGCTCATCTGACATTTATGAGAGAAAATCTCTAATGTCCGAGTGCATGTGAATGCAGCACAAGACGTGAGCCTTGTAACCCCTCCCCCCCTGGCGTGAGCGTGGAAATATGATTGGCGGCGATTTCATTTGAACGGGGGACAGCGCAAAACGAGAAGCATTTCTGATCCAAGTAGACGGAAGGAATGAGGTATTTGCGGTCTACAATGACAGAGAAGAGACGGTCAAGTTTGGCTGTACTCAGCATTGAATCAAAACGCACCATAGCTTTAAATCTTAATAAGTTTGTGTGAGGCGTTTTGCTGAACAAGATGGTAATCGTCACATTCAGCTGTTATAGGCATGCCAACTTGATGCTCTGCTCACGGATGACTCGATGAGCATAACAAACTGTTAAGATGATGACCTTACTGTTTTGTTTGTTAGTCTATTAATGAACTGACCCGTGCTAAAGTCTTAGCCATCTTTAATCCCGAGGTCTTGTACGGGTCCCTTACCGTACATGTGGATTTAAACATAGGTCACAACTATGTGGCGATACCTTGTGGTAGGAGTGTGTATCTATCTAATCAACACATCCCCCTTTCTTTGAGGTAATATAAACAAATAGTGCAACATCAATTTTAACCAAACATTTGGATTTCTCTACCATGTCATAACAAATAAACATCTGGTCTAAATGTACTCAGAATGCTAACTAGCACAAACTTGAAAATTGTCTAAACATTTACACCATTTTAACATCCATTAAACCAGTCTACCTGGTTTTCTGATTTCCCTTGTAGATCTTCTGACCACATGTTCACTTGGAGTGTTAGTATCAGAGTCTGTCTGTGGTCAAGGTGTGGACTCAGACTCAATGATGGATTCACTGAGCTGTTGACCAGCCTCTTTTGCTTTCATAAGACTGCGACGATTGCATCTGAAGATTTGTCCTTCCTCTGTCCTCACAGTGAAGGATCGCGGTGCTACTTCCTGAAGAACAGTGGCTTTAGTTCTCCATCCATCAGGACCCTCAATCCTGACTGTGTCATTACTTGATAGTAATGGAAGCTGCTTAGCTGTTTTGTCATAGCATGTTTTCTGCTTCATCTTTTGTTGATGTAGTTGGTGTTGCAGCTTTGGGTGTCTCTTTTGCTTTGAATAGCTTGGCAATTAGCAAGTGACAGTCCACACTCCAGAGGTGAGGCTCTGTAGCTGAGTAAAGCGAGGTATGGGTCTGAGCCACTCTCATCAGCTTTCTTTAGAAGTTGCTTGAGCTTTTCCATTTGACTGTGGATAATGAGGACTTGAGGTCACATGCTTAAAGTCGTACTGTTCAGCAAATTCTTGCAACTCTCTGCTGTTGAAACACGGTCCGTTGTCACTCACTACTGTGTTAGGTATGCCATGTCTGGCAAAAATTGATTTTGAATGTGTTATGATGACACATGTTGATGATGAGTTTGATAGTAGTGCAATTTCAGGAAAGTTTGAGTAATAGTCAATGACCACTAAATAGTCTTTACCTTTGAGATGAAACAAATCCATTCCAACTTTATCCCATGGTGCTGTTGGCACATCAGTCACCATCATGGGCTCTTTCGTCTGTTTGTTTCTGTGTGTCTGGCATGTGTCACACGTACCAATCAGTCTCTCCATGTCTTTATTTATTCCATGCCAGAAAACACTGTCTCTCGCCCGTCTTTTGCATTTTTCAACACCCAGATGACCTTCATGTATTCTTTGTAGTACTTCCTGTCTCAATGCGTGTGGAATGACAATCCTGTGTTGTTTCAGTAATAGTCCATCAACGACACTCAGTTCACCTCTGATGTGGTAGAAGAGCGGACAGGAACCTACAGGCCATTCATTTTGCATATTTGCAATGACACACTGCAGCTCTGTGTCTTTTGCTGTTTCTTCAGCTATCTGTCTGGACTTTGTGTCTGATACAGGAAGAGCAGCAGACACCATGTTCACATGACTTTTCACATCCTATTCAGTTGTACTCACATAATCCACTGTAGGTGCTCGTGAGAGAGCGTCAGCAAGTATCAGGTGCTTTCCAGGTGTGTAGATCAGCTCAAAGTCATATCTCTGCATCTTCATCATGAGATGCTGTGTCCTTGGTGTCATTTCACTTAAATTATTTTTAATGATGGATACAAGTGGACGATGATCTGTCTCTACTGTGAATGAAGGTAGGCCATAAATGTAGCTGTGGAACCTCTCCAAGCCATAAACCAGTCCCAGACATTCTTTTTCTATTCGAGCATATCTACACTCAGTCTGTGTCATTGACTTGGATGCATAGGCCACTGGTTTCCAATGCTCGCCTTCAACTTGTAGGAGCACTGCGCCTATTCCATCCTTTGAAGCATCTGTTGAAACTTTAATCTTCTTTGTTGGGTCAAAGAATGTCAATACAGGTGCCGTTGTGAGTGTCTGTCTGAGTGTTTTCCTCTCTTGCTCATGTTTAACTGTCCATTTAAACTCATTTTCTTTGTGCAGGGGCTCACGGATGCAAGATGTCTTTGCAGATAGGTTTGGAATAAATTTACCTATGAAGTTGACCATCCCCATAATGTGAAGGACACCTGTCTTGTCTGTGGGCCTTGGCATATCCTGTATGGCTCTGATCTTTTCTTGGTCAGCTTGTACACCTTGTGAAGAGAGCTTGTCTCCGAGAAAGACAACTTCTTGAACACCAAACTCGCATTTGCTCTTGTTAAGCTTGAGTCCATACTTGTGTATGCGCTCCAGCACCTTTTTCAGCCTCTCATTGTGTTCTTGTAGTGTAGACCCCCACACAATGATGTCATCAACATATGCTCGAACACCATCCAGCCCCTCAATTATGTGCTCCATCGCTCTGTGAAATATTTCGGATGCTGAGATGATCCCGAAGGGCAGTCTGAGGAAGCAATATCTGCCGAATGGTGTATTAAAGGTGCAATATTTGGTGCTGCTTTCTTAAAATGTATAAACGAACAATAGTTTGATTAATATTGATTAGAGTGCACAATAGAAATAAAATAATTTAGAGAAGAAAAAGAGATATGTTATCTATCAAAACCCAGTTAGATTAACATTCAGTGGATTGCACACTTTGTTTGTTTGTTTGGATATGTAGCACATTCACTTAATGACTGATTGAATGGAAATGAGAATAAATGAAAATGTAAAACGAAAAAAGCGATCATGAAAATGTTTCCAACAAATGAATAAAATGATTTTTGACCACTTTGTTGTTCAGATATATCACATATTTGTAACTAAATGAAACGTGAATTGAAACAAAACACGGTATAAACTGAGGAGTGACTCCCGTGAGGTTCATGTGTTTTCTTCACTCTGCTCTCATGTCAAGAAGCATCAGATCAGTGCATGCGCTGCATCGTCCAATCAGTGAGCGATACACAGTAAGGGGCTGGGCGAGTGTCTGAGGATTTCATCGGAGGATGGTCTGATGGTTCCTCGGTTATCGCTCCTCCATTATCGATCCTCGGTCTTCCGGCAAAAATAAGGCCATTGGGACGCTACTCAAGATGGCACAGACAAATCAACTTCCGGTGAGACCGAGGAGCGAGGAAATGAAAAATAAGAGAAGTGAGAAGGGCCCCATGTCTCCAGATCCCAGCGTATAAAGACACCAAAAAGAAAGACATTTGGGGAAGCTGGGTTAATCGGAACATGAGAGTACACAGGTATAGACAGAGAGAAGGAAGAAGTAAGATGTCCCCCGACAAATTAAGCCTATATCAGCAAAACTAGGGGCTGAATCTAATCAGCCCTAACTATAAGCTTTATCAAAAAGGAAGGTCTTAAGCGCACTCTTAAAAACGGATAGGGTGTCTGCCGCCCGAACACAAACTGGAAGCTGATTCCACAAATGTGGAGCTTGATAAGAAAAGGCTCTGGCTCCCATTGTACTTTTAGAGACTCTAGGAACAACCAACAACCCTGCATTCTTGGAACGCAATGCCCTAGTAGGCCAGTAGGGTATAATGAGTTCTTTAAGGTAAGATGGCGCCTGCCCATTAAGGGCTTTGTAGGCGAGAAGAAGAATTTTAAATTCTATCCTGTGTCCTATAGGGAGCCAGTGTAAGGCAGCCAGAACAGGAGTAATGTGGTCCCTTTTCCTAACTCTGGTTAGTACACGAGCTGCAGCATTTTGAATTAGCTGAAGCGACTTGACTGACTTCTTGGTACATCCTGATAATAAAGAGTTACAATAATCCAGCCTTGAAGTAACAAATGCATGGACTAGTTTCTCTGCATCGTTTTGAGGCAAGATATGCCTGATTTTTGCAATGTTACGTAGATGGAAGTCGGCGGTCCTTGAAATTGATTTTATGTGGGCGTTAAAAGATAAATCCTGATCAAATATAACACCAAGATTCCTTACAGTCTCACTGGAGGCCAAATTAATGCCATCCATAGTTAGTATATCTTTAGATAATTTGTTTCGTAGATTCTTCGGGCCAAGTACAATAACTTCAGTTTTGGTCGTGTTTAACATAAAAAAGTTTAAGGTCATCCACGTTTTTAAGTCCTTGAATTTTATTTAGATGATTAATTTCATCAGGCTTGATTGATAAATATAGTTGAGTATCATCCACATAACAATGAAAGTTTACAGAATGATTCCTTATAATATTGCCTAACGGAAGCATATATAATGTGAAAAACTTTATTTTTACTTTTACATTTTTTGGAGATCACCGTCGGCGATGAAATAAAGAGGACCATTGCCAGGTAAATAAGATCAAGCTGTTCCTTTAGCCCCCAGTAATGTTACATTAGTAAGTTAAGTAAGTACATTATAGCTGATGTAATTTAATCATATTATTTCATATTTAAAATAAGTCTTAATTTTTCTGTACTAATAAAACAATATGTTTTTTAAATGAACAAAAGCATGTTGTATAGATTGATTCTTAACACTATTAGTGTTCTAATCTTAATAGCTGTGATCATAACAGTTTATATTCTCCTTCTTCCCCTAAACCTGACCAGATGATGTCCCACTGACACCAGGTCAGCACCTCCAGATCCAGCAGCACCGTGACCCCCCGCTCTGCTGAAATACACAATTAAACATTTTCTATGACCTATTTTTTGTATTAATACAATTAAAGTTTAATGACTTGGAGATATCCTATTATTCCACTGCTTATGTACACATGTTGTGAATAATGGTTAAAACCTCAGTAAATGAAATAAACAATGTGTTTAACAATTACAATTTTAATTTAATATTCTATTTTCATCTTATCACAAAGTAGAGGTAAGAATATATCCATCCTCTCTCTGCAGCTTCATGTCTTCTATTATTATAACTTTTATCATTGAGACAGAGGAAATCAATCATGTTATTTAACATCGCCAGCAGTAACACAAATATCAGCAAAGGTGTTTTTATGGAGTTGTTTATTCATTCATACATTCAAGGAGAGAGAGAGACAGAACACAGATTCAACGGTAAACATGATGTATCCTTCTATTTATTTAGCTAACCACTATTTAGACTATGTGTTTTTGATTGACTTGATTAAATGGATTTACTACATCAATATCTTTTCAGGCTGCCATGTTTTGTCCTTTCTGTGGCCAACATCTGGGGACAGTTCAAGTGTTCTGTGGCTCCTGTGGCAAACATGTTGTTGGCAGAAGTTGAACACAACAGTAAGTTCACTTATTTTTATTGTACCTGTTTCAAATGCAAGAAATAAGGATTCAACACACTACTCTGTTTAGAATACTAATTGGCAGATGCACTAGTTATCAGCATGAAGGACACATTTTTTCATTGTCTGTTTATGTGAAATATGTAGAAGCCATCATTAAATTGTAGATCAATGCATGATTAAATACACAAAGCATGTGTATTATACATTCATAATTGTGTATTAGTTCTATCTTTATAGAGAAAATTATACATTTAGAATCAGATTTTGAGACAGTGAGCGGCTGGGAAAGTCACACCGCCATGGGGCACAAACAGTTGCTGACGTGATGTTTTCTTCGCATTCTCAGGCATTCCATAAGGAGGGTCAGGAACTCACGCTTCGGACCACCAGTGTCCACTCCATCCTCAGTTTGTCCCTCATCATCAGTGAACTTAACTGACGTCTCATGAGAGGAGTCGAATGAGGCACCTTTGAAGCCGCGGATTGCTCCATCCCACACATTGGGTCTATTAATATTGAACCTGCTGCAAGATGTATTTGTTATTTTTACAGAGAGTTCTGCAACAATGTCCTCCGCAGTCAGGTATTCTGTGCTGGGAAAGACAAAGTGATGTATTGTAATTTTAAATGATGAAGCTAGTAATAAGATTTACAGTATAGAATAGACAAATTAAGTGGGAATAGTAACAATTAATACCTTTGCTCCATTTTGTCTTCTGGCTCAGACTGGCTATCAATAATGATAAGTGCATTCACATGTGTGTAGTTGCTGCAGTGAGAAGACAGTTGAATAATTTTTTTTTTTTTGTCATATTTACAAAAGGATGTCGATCCTCTTCCTGTTTTTTTTTCAATACATTGGGTTCTAAACTGACAACAGCACTTTTGTCATACTCCTGCACAACCCTTGTAAACATTTGAAATGGATGCAAGAAACTGATCTTTGAAAAAAATGTGTGGGTGTTTTTTGTATCATCTTCACTAAGATGTTGTGGGTGTCATTTGGAAATGTATGAAAGTATAATTGTTCTGCTTCCTGGCAATGTTACCCACTGTGATTGGAGGCTATACAAACAAACAAATGTAAAAATAAAGATACACACCACACAACTGTGTCACGATGCAACTGTCAACATCGTTTACCTATAGAAGTTGTTCTGACCCGGGGCATAGGCCACGGATACAGCTTCACTTGTGGAGCTAGATGGCAATGATGGTGGTGAGGCAGGTGAGCTATCGTTAGCCTCGGGCTCCGGCTGCCGCTGCATGTCAACATTGCTAGTGTTAGAGCTCGATTTCGAGGACGATGTATGACAACAAAAATCAATTTCTAATTTCGACAGTTTAGCTGTCTCTCCTTGTTCTCTCTTGTCCTTTCTCTTTTGAGCGCCACTCTTGTGCTTTGGTTTGCTGTACATTATAAATGCAAGCTATTACATTTTTTATAATACTGCCGAACTTGCTGCTGCTAGCTGCCGTACATTACAGGTTGATTCAATGGTTCGCTCGTCACGCAACGTATCACATGACATGAGAGGGAGCAAGGTCATTGGACAGACAAATTACAAATGAATTCCCCTTAGCGCAATATCAGAGATCAGGATCAGCTGCTGGTGACGGTGACACGCAGCTCTTCATGATCATCTGCAGCTCTACATGGTCACCTGCAGCTATGCATGATCACCTACAGCTCCACACGATCACCTGCAGCTCCACACGATCACCTGCAGCTCTGCATGATCACCTGCAGCTCTGCATGATCACCTGCAGCTCTACACGATCACCTGCAGCTCTGCATGATCACCTGCAGCTCTACATGATCACCTGCAGCTCTGCATGATCACCTGCAGCTCTACATGATGACCTGCAGATCTACATGATGACCTGGAGTGGAGTGAAACCAGCTGGGCGCAAAAAAGTAGGTCTTAACTCTAACGTCGGGCTTAGCTACGTCCGACTTAGTGATTTCAATTTACACCAAGTGCACCAAGCCTGACTAGTCTCGGTCGTAGCTGCGCCTAGTCTTAAGATGCGCGTCCACGTAAATACATGCAAAACAGTAATTATTGACAAGCAACACAGGTCTATATAATTTAACACTCAAACTTCTCCATTCAAAAGCAAGCTGTACACTTTTAAGAAAGGCCCCGTTAGCGTGAAATCAGCACCTGCAAGGTTGGGGAGAGCGCAGCGTTTCTGTCTGATCCGTGCAGTAGTTGAGGGGAGATCTCCTCGATTAATTCATGACACAGAAGCCCGGAGACACAGTTTCGTGAATATTTTTGTGTTTTGCCCCTGGGGGCGGGGCATTGGGGGATATGGGGCTTTTTTTCTCTCACAAAACTGTGTCTCAGGGCTTCTTAACATTTAACAACCTATTAATGTGTCATACCCACTTACCGGGAAGAAACTCAGCTAACTGACTATATGAACTATTTTACCGAAAACAAAACACAAGTCTAATGCCGAGCCTCTGAATTAGCACTAAGTGAAAGAGTGCTAACTCACGGTAGAAATATGTTATACTTCATCGAATCTGCACAAACAAGATAGAATATGAAAGCTGAGAATCCACAGATTCCAATGGTATAAGTATCATCACTGAGCAACCAAAACTCGTGGCAGCGAAGGCGAAACCAGACAACATACAACTTAGCTTTTCTGGGCCAAATTGGCAAATACGTCTTAAATCTACTGTTTTCTGATAAAAAAAGTTGTGTTCAATGGCATTAAAACGCATACAAACTACTGAAGGTTAATCCAATGTCTCTGTGTCACTTTGAAATGATTACTGATAATCCATCATCATAGTTATGGCAATAAGCCTAGTTTTCAGTTCTCAGAGCGTAACATAGCTTTCCGCTTGGGCAAGCTGCGTGCGCATCACTCTCACTCCTCAATGGTAAGGTGTAGGTGGATTTAGGAACTTCCCCCTCGATTCAATTGGCTCTAACAGTTCAAAAGTGCTGTCAATCACCAAAATCGACCGATGGGTTCCAGAGAAATGGCAAATACACCCAAATGACCCCAGAGGTGGTTCTTTTTTTCTAAACCTCTCTAAAAAGGTCTAATTTAACTTGTTTTGCATCAATCTTGATACAGGGTACTTATATGTTAGCAGTTTGTTTAGATTCCTAAAGCTTTTTTTCTAAAAACTATCTACTATCCCATCATTCAAGGGTGGTTTTCACTATAAGTAATGGGTTTTTTTTGGACGGAAACTATAATTTAATTTGTTTTACTATGTTCAATCTGAATTTACTTTAAAATAAAAACATCTATATTGATTCATAATTTTCTACATCCAACTCACAGGTTTATCATTGCTTTGAGAAAAAATATTAATAATTTACCCTTTTTAGAAGTGATATCTAAGATATAGTCATTTGTTCTGGGAATGTCATTTTTTTGCCTGAGACCTGAAAAACAGGATTAGGGCTTAACAGGTACCTCATTGTGAGCTGGAGTCCTTCACTGGGAACAAACCAGGTCAAACACACTGAGTTAAAAAGTATATTTTTCATTAAAATTTAAGTTTGAGTGATACATTTCATCCAACAGTCAGCGGCCCTAAAACAAGGGAATGACATGTTTATAATGTGCTGAAAAACACAAAAAAAATGCAGGGATGTGAGTCTGTTTCTAAGGCCTTTTTTATTTTGGTAAATTCTGATAATTTAAACAAAACAGAACAGAATCATACTGAAAACATCAGGAATATTTTCTAGATACTAACATGGGCCTGACGGAAAAAGTTTGAGAACCACTGGGTTAGGGAGAAAAAAGCATCTCTTCACACCAGTACGGTATCTCTCCAGTGTGAACATGTTGATGTGTTTTGAGAGCACCTGATGTTGTGAACGTTAGCCCACACTCTTCACAGCTGTACAGTTTCCTTCCAGTGTGAATACGTTGATGTATTTTGAGAGAACCTGATTGAGTGAACGTTTTCCCACACTCTTCACAGCTGTACGGTTTTTCTCCTGTGTGAATACGTTGATGTGTTTTGAGATGAACTGATTGAGTGAACGTTTGCTCACACTCTTCACAGCTGTACGGTTTCTCTCCTGTGTGAATACGTTGATGTGTTTTGAGATGACCTGATTGATTGAACGATAGCCCACACTCTTCACAGCTGTATGGGTTTTCTCCAGTGTGAATACGTTTATGTGATATGAAAGGACCTGATGTGGTGAACGTTTGCCCACACTCTTCACAGCTGTACGGTTTCTCTCCTGTGTGAATACGTTGATGGGTTATGAGAGAACCTGATGTCGCGAACGTTTTGCAACACTCTTCACAGCTGTGCGGTTTCTCTCCCGTGTGAATACGGCGATGTGATTTAAGATAATACAATGACGAGAATGTTTGCACACACTCTTCACAGCTGTATGTTTTTTCTCCAGTGTGACCACGATGATGTGTTTTGAGAGCATGCGATGTTGTGAATGTTTTCCCACACTCTTCACAGCTGTATGTTTTTTCTCCAGTGTGACCACGCTGATGTGTTTTGAGAGCATGTGATGTTGTGAACGTTTTCCCACACTCTTCACAGCTGTACGGTTTTTCTCCTGTGTGAATACGTTGATGTCTTTTGAGATGACCTGATTGAGTGAATGTTTGCCCACACTCTTCACAGCTGTATGGTTTTCCTCCAGCGTGAATACGTTGATGTCTTTTGAGATGACCTGATTGAGTGAACGTTTGGCCACACTCTTCACAGCTGTACGGTTTTTCTCCAGTATGAATAAGCAGGTGGCGTTTTAAATTTCCAGATTTTGTAAAGGATTCATCACATTGCTGACAGCTGTGACATCTCTCTCTTCCTTTCGGTTTCTAAAACAGACGGACAGAGAAAGAGAGGAAGTCAATCTAGAAAACATAAATACATATACAGTTAAAATGAAAACTCATTTAAAGGTGGGGTAGGTAAGTTTGAGAAACCGGCTCGAGATACCCTTTTTGTTATATTCCATGGAATGCTCTTAACATCCCGATAGCAATGAATATCTTTAAAAAATCCATAAAAGAATGTCATCTGTGGAAGCCGTAGTACTGTAAAAAGCACGGCCAATCTTAGCCGGCCCGGCTAAAATAACTGGATGGCCTACCTGCCTGTCAGCCTTCCATCTGTGCACAAATTTATCTCGTGCCCTCATTGGTCATGTGCGCATTCGTGTGTGTTGGAGGAGGGGCTCTGTAAGGAAGTGGCAGATTTTTCCCGGCTGTGTATTTTCAAATTCTTGCGCACTCGAGCGAATGATACACCTGTGAGTTCTGTGGAGCCCATCGGTCAATTTTGGTGATTGAAACCTCTTTTTAACTGTTAGAGCCAATATAATTGAGGGGAAGTTCCTAAAAATCCACCTAAACATTATCATTGAGGATTTTGAGGGATGCGCAAGCAGTTTGTCCAAACCGAAAGCTACATTACGTTAATAACTACAGATCCATTGGAAATTAATCAGGCCTTTGTTTCGTTCTATAAGAGGCTTTATCAATCTGATTATCCATTGAATTCGGTAAGTTAAAACACTTTCCTAGATGGGCTGTCTTTTCCCAATATTTATGTAGAAACAAAACTCACAATGAATAGGCAACTGAACTTTGAAGATATTTCCAATGCCATTCTTAACATGAAAGGTGGTAAGGCCTCAGGACCTGACCGGATCCCAATTTACATGTATACATTTTTCATTTTTCTCTGACGCAAAGATCATTGCTAAAGCCTTCGCTATGGGACTGGAGAGGTTCCTGCCACAGATGATACACGCAGATTAAAGCAGCTTTGTTAAAAATCCTCAGGGATTCCATAATGTAAGGAAGGTTACGTTTTGTGAAGGAAACCCGGACAAGGCCATTTGGTCACTCGATGCAGAAAAGGCGTTTGATAGAGTCGAATGGCCATATCTGCTAGAAGTGCTTAAGCGCTTTGGTCTTGATGACTACTTTCTTAAATGGATTCAAATTATATTTTTTGATTCGTCCGCAGTAGTATTAACCAATAATTGTATTTCACAACCGTTTATACTTTCGTGGCACGAGACAAGGCTCTCATATTTCGCCTCTACATTTTGTGATAGCTATTATATGGAGCCGTTGGCAATAACCATACAATCACACCATTTGATTTATGGTATTAAGACAGGGCACCTAGAGCATCATATAGCATTGTATGCAGATGATGCCATAGTGTTTTGATCAGGTCTTGCAAAATCCCTCTTAAAAGTAATCAATCAATTTGGTTAAATCTCTGGTTTTAAGGTGAACAAAGATAAATCCTCTATTATGTTTCTCAATGAACAGGAGGGAAGAAATCCAAAATTATTATATTATGTGAAAGAAAAATGGTTAACATATGCCTTCTACAAGCCAGGCGCTCAATTGCTTTGTGTTGGAAACATGTTGGTTGCCCCTCCCTGGGCCACAGGTTAAACACTTTAACTTTGAGTCTGGCTCTTGAAAAACTAACATATATACTAAGGAAGAAAGCTTCGGAATTTTATACCATTTGGGAATTATTTTTGGAATTTATAAAAAAAGTGGGGACATTACAGAAGCGATGGAAGGTTAAAGTGAAAAAGACTAAACTACTACTGCTGAGGAAATGTTGAATTTGGTTAATCTATTTGGAGAATTGTAAGCTGTACTCTGCTCTGTTTGTGGATGTGCTTTTATTGTATTTTTGTTGAATTTGCTAATGTAATTATATTATTGGACTGTACTTTAAACTGATTGCTGATTCTAGTATCTGCACAGGTTTTTTGCATTATGCTTTAATCTGCCATATGTCTAATGTTGGGGAATGTTCGGTTGTGTTTGCGTAATGTGATCAATGTAAGAACGTTACTAAGTAGTAATGTTCTAACCTATATCCAACCATATTGTGCATTAATATTGTATTTTCTAAACAGGTTGTGATCTTTCATTTGGGGATAACAGTGTTAGGAATATATTGTGAGGAAGTGCACAATGACCTGAGCTCCAGGGGTCTGTTTGTTCTCCTCCATGCTGCTCTCAGTGCTCCTTCTCCGGCTGTGTCTCTGAAATAATCAACACAACTACAGCTGACACAAAACAAGATAACTCAATACAACCGACAGACACAACAAAACAAATCTACAGCTATTTCTTAGGTTAATAGCAGAGGCGAGAAGTAACTAATTGATTTACTCAAGTACTGTACTTAAGTACTATTTAGAGGTACTTGTACTTTACTATTGAAAAGGAATCTAACTTCGATAAAACAAACGTTAATATCTAGTTCGTCTCCGATACCGAGCTCCGATGCTGATAAGGCTCCGGAAAACGGCCGTCCTACCTTTAGGACTAAACCCCCAGAATCTAAGTGCAAGAATACCGTAATCTGTTTAGGGGGGCACGTACCGAATACCATTTTTCGAGCTCCGGATATTCGGTAGTAATCAGCAGCTAATATTCGGCGTGCGCTGTGCGGGGGGGAGACTTATATAAGGCATTCATTTTGTTATTCTACAGTATTCTTGTTTTATAGTTATTAGTTAATGTAAATAACCCAATTTCTGTTCTTTGAAATTGAAAAGGATATTGCATTGTGTTTATTACTTTCGTTGCAGTTGTATATATATGTCTTAAGTGTAATTTGGCTTGTCTTCCTATTTTGTATGGACATGCTTTTATTTTGAAGGAGGGTTAGCGCTGTTGACAGGAAGTGGTTGTTGCTATGGAAACAACATGACAGAGAAAAGGAGCAGAGATTAACGGAGAAAAGTTATATCTACATATAAAGACGGAGAAAGTAAACTATAAAGTGTATGGTTAAGTGTTAGCACCCCCCGAAGAGGCAAAAGCTCTTACGTTGATATTGGAGATGTCAATCAATTGAATTTGGATCGAATAACGAAATTGAAAACCGAATAGTAGGCCAACGAACGAATATTCGGGTACAGCCCTAGCTAACAGCGTTAGGCCTGTCGTGATAAGCAATTAATTGTCTTATCGTACGATAAATACAAATAAACTTGATAACTTTTCTGACATCGATAAATTGCCGTTTACATGTGTTTGTTTACATAAGGATGTGACCAGCATTTTAGTCAGGCGCGCTGTGGGTCCTTCTCACTTCGGTTAAATGGATTCCTTGCGTCCCTCACTTGCGTCGTTTCCCTGTGACTAGTCCCTCCCTCCAGGGAAGCAAGGAGAGATGCAAGGAAACCACGAGAAGCAGGGAAATGAGTTTCAAGAGCAATGGGACGTCCTTTCCTCCGGAGCGTCACGTGAAGCAACGTCCGTTTGTGATGATGCTGCACACACCCCCGCCTCTGTTAGTACACATTTACTGACAAACATTTGTATCATCTGTTGTAGACCCAAATAAATAAAATAAAACTAATTCTCAAAAAAGATAAACGCCATTCTTAAAATGTATAAACGAACAATAGTTTGATTAATATTGATTAGAGTGCACAAAATAAATAAAATAATTCAGAGAAGAAAAAGAGATATGTTATCTATCAAAACCCAGTTAGATTAACATTCATTGGATTGCACACTTTGTTTGTTTGTTTGGATATGTAGCAAATTAACATTTTAAATAGCACTTAATGACTGACTGAATGGAAATGACAATAAATGAAAATGTAAAACGAAAAAAGCGATCATGAAAATGTTTCCAAAAAATTAATAAAATTATTTTTGACCACTTTGTTGTTCAGATATATCACATATTTGTAATACATTAATTGAAACAAAACACGGTATAAACTGAGGAGTGACTCCCGTGAGGTTCATGTATTTTCTTCACTCCGCATCAGTGAGCGATACACAGTAAGGGGGCGGGGCGAGTGTCTGAGGATTTCATCGAAGGATGGTCTGGTGGTTCCTCGATTATAGCTCCTAGCTCCTCCGGCAAAAATAAGGCCATGGGACGCTACTCAAGATGGCGCAGACAAATCAACTTCCGGTGAGACCGAGACCGGGGAGCGAGGAAATGAAAAATAAGAGAAGTGAGAAAGGGCCTGTGTCTGCCGGCCAGGCACGCTGTGAGGGGCAGGGCTCACACACAGCCAGGTCAGGACACTCCGCTGCAGCAGTGTAGCAGACTTTGTATGTACAGTGGACTGTTGTGAAAATATTTTGCGTATTTGCAGATCCGTTTTACATTTGCACATTTATTAGTGAGTTTGCAAATCTTTTAAATGCATTTGTGGATGGTGTTTTACATTTACAAATCACATATTTACACAAAAATTAATTTTATGTTCACACAAATAATGAGACAAATTTAAGCCCATATCTCTCTCTCTCAAATATATGTATTAATACAAATCTGTGAATACTATCATTAATTTACAAATAAACAAAAGGAATTTGTGAATATCTCTTTAAAATTGACAACTTTCGATCAGACATTTGTGAATCCATTTTGTATTTGTCAACCAAAAATGTGCTTGTGGATCTCAAATCTCTGCATGTGGATCGTCTTTTTACACACTGAGTTTTGAGACAAACTTGCCGCTGGTCTCGACCTAAATCTGCTAGTATCACTCGGTTATTTTCCAAAACCAGGTGATGGCCCGCTGATGACGACATTTCCGCATTTCAAGGTTTCAAAGTAAGAGTATGATGGTTTGTTTAATATGCCGTTTTTGTACTACTTTAATGAACAGCGGTACGTTAGGTGCATTCTTTATCCATCATCATCATGTTACAGTCATACAGTTAGTTTATCTTTCCTCATATTTGTTATGTATTAATTCAAGCGGGTCAAACTTACAAAGCACTTCCCATCTTATTAATCTGCCTAGTTTTACCTTACCAGTGCAGTGGTAAAGTAATCTGTAGAAAAGCACCGTATTTAGGTTAGCCTTCACAGTAAGGCTAAATTAAATGTTGTAATATTCATCGTGATCCTTTCTACTGTTTATGTATATTCCTGTTTCTTGCTTTTATTTGTAATTGATAATTGCATCAACAACAGATGCAGCCTCGGAAAATCTGCCGCCAACAGAGGACGCATTTCAACAACATGTAAAGAGCAATGTTTCAGACAGCGATATGGTGTCACAGCCCGAACCCAAACCCTTGTTATGGAGTCCTATTGGCAAGGGGTGGATTGTCAGAGATGGGGCCATTCAACCAGTGCTATTTACAAAACCCCCAGCACCTACAGAAGTGAGAGACATTACTCACTGGTATTGCAAAGATGCAAAGTGTGGAGAGAGTGGAAAGTGCCAGTGCCTCTCTGTTGGCCTTCCCTGTACGGAGTTCTGCACCTGCTGTGCAGAATGTCAAAATGTGTCCCCTAACGTTTCTGAGGAACCTGACATTCAACATTATATTCTAGTATTTATATACTTGACCTCTCACTGAATTATTTGATGAATTGTATACTGTACTTTGAATTAAGGTTCCAGTTTCAATAACACCTGTACTATTTACACCTACAGTGGGGCAAAAAAGTATTTAGTCAGCCACCAATTGTGCAAGTTCTCCCACTTAAAAAGATGAGAGAGGCCTGTAATTTTCATCCTAGGTACACCTCAACTATGAGAGACAGAATGAGAAAAAAAAACTGTCTGATTTTTAAAGAATTTATTTGCAAATGATGGTGGAAAATAAGTATTTGGTCAATAACAAAAGTTCATCTCAATACTTTGTTATATACCCTTTGTTGGCAATGACAGAGGTCAAACGTTTTCTGTAAGTCTTCACAAGGTTTTCACACACTGTTGCTGGTATTTTGGCCCATTCCTCCATGCAGATCTCCTCTAGAGCAGTGATGTTTTGGGGCTGTCGCTGGGCAACACGGACTTTCAACTCCCTCCAAAGATTTTCTATGGGGTTGAGATCTGGAGACTGGCTAGGCCACTCCAGGACCTTGAAATGCTTCTTACGAAACCACTCCTTTGTTGCCCAGGCGGTGTGTTTGGGATCATTGTCATGCTGAAAGACCCAGCCACGTTTCATCTTCAATGCCCTTGCCGATGGAAGGAGGTTGTCACTCAAAATCTCACGATACATGGCCCCATTCATTCTTTCCTTTACACGGATCAGTGGTCCTGGTCCCTTTGCAGAAAACAGCCCCAAAGCATGATGTTTCCACCCCCATGTTTCACAGTAGGTATGGTGTTCTTTGGACTCAGCATTCTTTCTCCTCCAAACACGTCTTGTTGAGTTTTTACCAAAAAGTTCTATTTTGGCTTCATCTGACCATATGACATTCTCCCAATCCTCTTCTGGATCATCTAAATGCTCTCTAGCAAACTTCAGACGGGCCTGGACATGTACTGGCTTAAGCAGGGGGACACGTCTGGCACTGCAGGATTTGAGTCCCTGGCGGCGTAGTGTGTTACTGATGGTAGCCTTTGTTACTTTGGTCCCAGCTCTCTGCAGGTCATTGACTAGGTCCCCCCGTGTGGTTCTGGGATTTTTGCTCACCGTTCTTGTGATCATTTTGACCCCACGGGGTGAGATCTTGCGTGGAGCCCCAGATCGAGGGAGATTATCAGTGGTCTTGCATGTCTTCCATTTTCTAATAATTGCTCCCACAGTTGATTTCTTCACACCAAGCTGCTTACCTATTGCAGATTCAGTCTTCCCAGCCTGGTGCAGGTCTACCATTTTGTTTCTGGTGTCCTTTGACAGCTCTTTGGTCTTGGCCATAGTGGAGTTTGGAGTGTGAGGTTGTGGACAGGTGTCTTTTATACTGATAACTAGTTCAAACAGGTGCCATTAATACAGTTAACAAGTGGAGGACAGAGGAGGCTCTTAAAGACGAAGTTACAGGTCTGTGAGAGCCAGAAAT
The DNA here is from genome assembly GCA_902827135.1 of Harpagifer antarcticus. Classification (NCBI taxonomy): domain Eukaryota; kingdom Metazoa; phylum Chordata; class Actinopteri; order Perciformes; family Harpagiferidae; genus Harpagifer; species Harpagifer antarcticus. Next base: position 1,469,673 of record CADEHL010001070.1, read on the forward strand.
CTTGTTTGTTTGTAGGTGACCAAATACTTATTTTACCGAGGAATTGACCAATTAATTCATTAAAAATCTTACAATGTGATTTCCTGGATTATTTCCCCCCATTCTGTCTCTCATAGTTGAAGTGTACCTAGGATGAAAAAATTACAGGCCTCTCTCATCTTTTTAAGTGGGAGAACGTGCACAATTGGTGGCTGACTAAATACTTTTTTGCCCCACTGTATGTTTTATTTAGAGGCTTACAATTCAGAACTAATACACTTTATTGTATTGGGTTACTCTTATTCTGACTATTTGGTGATGTAGTTCAGCTACCTGGTATATTTTTTAGGGATTTATGTTTTTCTGATAAATTAGAGAAAAGTGATGGAGTCCTATGTTCCTATCCCCAAAAAGTACAATTTCCGTCTAAACTAAAGCTAAGTTTACAGGACTATAATTCAGTATTTCTTTAGTTAAATAATTGTTTGACTATTGGGTGATGTAGGACAGTATGGAATTAGTTTTGTATCATAAAGATAAAGCAACACTTTCTCAGAATAAAGCAAAACTATGAGTTTAAAAGAAAAAAAAACAAAGTCAAGCAAAATAAAAATACATTTCAAAAATAAAACTATAAGTTGCAAACAAATCATTTATGTAATCATGTAAACTATAAGTCTTTTTTCTTTGTTTTAACATAGGTTTTTGTTTGCAGTTCTTGTTTCTTCTTTCTCAATGATCAGACCTTTGCTCTCGCTGCAGCTCTTCTCTTTTGCGATCCCTCATTTTTTGTTTGAGATTTTGACACAAACATCCCAGGTGGGCGGGACTTTCAGGAGTGTGTCCCCATTGGCTACTCAGTTTTTGAGTGACAGCCCACTACAACACAGATCATACAGTGCAACTCATGCAGCAAACTCCAGAGTCCACTCGGCCACGTTAGTGTCGGTGTCCCCTGAGGAGTTTCATGAACATATCGGACTTATCTTATGGATTACTGTGCATTATACTTGTGATGTGTAGTTTATACTTTATTCCAACTTTAAATATTTGAATACCTGAACACACTGCTGCTGTCAAATAATTTCCCAATTTGGGATTGATAAAGTGTCTGTCTATTTATTTTATAGATTAAACAAACACATCTGTATTTTTAAGCTAAAGGTGAAGCACAATATAAATTATACTATTATTTTTCAAAGACATGTTACATTTCAAAAGCATATATTGCTATGTTTAGGACAAACAATTAAAGACTGCTTTAATTGAACAAGTTCTGCAATATAAAAGTGGCAGATTTGCTTTATTAAACAGAGCAGACCTAGGCTGCATACCAACACAATTAGGAACATGCTCACATCTTACTATGTTGGTTTGAAGAGCTGAAGCATTCATACACAATGTGTTGTTTCATTCTATATCCTGTGAGAATATTATATACGTTTAGCATTAAAAACTCGACATACTATTCCTAGCCTGAAGAAGATATGAATAATCAACAGATTTGAGTGGAATCTCTAACATTTTCATGTAGAATAAAGACAAAAGAGTGATTATACAAATTACATTTATTGAAATTTGAACCAGAAGATGAAGTCTCAAAGAATGTTTTAAATAAAAGGACATAAAACAAAAAGGTGGATAAAAATAAAATCTATTAAATGTATATGTAAAGCCATTTGGTCAAATGAAATGACACTGAGCCAGTGATAACAGCAACGCCCAGCGTGGATGAAGCTGGTGCAGGTCTCTCTTCATGCACCCCTCCGTGCTGTCTCCTCAGAGGAAGTGGGAAAACGGGATAAGACTCTGGACGCCACGCTGTCTCAATGAGCCACACTGTTAATATGAGAGGAAAATAAATGTTTTAGGAAATGAAAGACATGAAGTTAACAAATAAAACACAGCTCAGGGGCATCATGGACGGTAGGTTTTCCTACAAAGTTAACTCAGCCTCCATTGATTTTCATATCAAATTAGCGTGTTAATAAAATAAGCTATCATGGCTTATCCTTGCATATCTAAACAGAATCATGAAAACCTGTTGGTAGAGTCAGGCACACGAGTCCGTTTTGAGTGTGTGCGCCAGTGTCTGAACGCTCACTCACTGCTAGCTATGTAGCTAACTGTTAGGCTACTTAGCTTTGTAGCATTGTTATGGATCTAAAGGTAGCACAAGCTAACTTTCATAGCACAGCTTTACTTCTCACTTAACACAATAAAGAAACAGACCGTATAGCACAAATGATCAATACTTACATATATTTTCACTTGTAGTATTATAATAATTGAAATGCTGGTTCTTCTGGGGTGTTCTATCCACGCTCAGCTAGCTACCTCACCGCAGCTGCCTGCACTGTACAATCGCTGGAGGACTGGGCTGTCACTCAAAAACTGAGTAGCCAATGGGGACGCACCCCTGAAAGTCCCGCCCACCTGGGAGGTTTGTGTCAGAATCTCAAACAAAAAATGAGGGAGCGCAAAAGAGAAAGCTGCAGCGAGAGCAAAAGTCTGATCATTGAGAAAGAAGAAACAAGAACTGCAAACAAAAACCTATGTTAAAACAAAGAAAAAAAACTTATAGTTTCCATGATTACACAAATGATTTGTTTGCAACTTATAGTTTTATTTTTGAAATTTATTTTATTTTGCTTGACTCAGTTTTTTTTTCTCTTTTAAACTCATAGTTTTGCTTTATTCTGAGAAAGTGTTGCTTTATCTTTACGATACAACACGAATCCCATCGAACAGCCACCTGGTTCATACCTCAGCAAATCTCAAGAGGAAAATAGTCATCATTCTCAAGTTATGGTTTTTTTTGTCACCTTTCCCACATTCGGCCTGGTCTAATTTGGCTCTTTTTCAGGGATTGGGGTAGTTCTAAAGAATTTTCTTTCCCCCAAAAATAACATTTGACAACAATCCATTTCATTAATGAGAGACCCTAAAGACAAGAAAAATCATTCTTGTCATTTGTTCTACATCGGGTAGGGGTATCTCGAAAACTAAAGCCTTTTTTGAGGACTTGCTGCTGGACTACAATGTGCCTACTTACTGCCCCACCTATCTATCTAGTTAGATAGATACTTCATTCATCCCAAATTGGGAAATGTGTGGGAAAAGGTGGAAAACAAGTATAAACATAATAACATTAAATACAAATCAAAGCAATACACAGGAAGTATGCATATACAGTATACACAATCAATATATATATATTTTTTGTTATGCCTCCTGTAGCACCTTGGGATTGCTGTTAGCAATGAAAGGTGCTTTAAAAATCGAATTTATTATTATTATATTACAACATTCAATGAAGCCTTACTGTGAAGGCTAACCTAAATGCGGTGCTTTTCTACAGATAACCTTACCACTGCACTGGTAAGGTAAAACTAGGCCGATTAATAAGATGTGAAGTGCTTTGCAACTTTGACCCGCTTGAATGAATACACAAAAAATATGAAGAAAGATGTATCTCTGGGGCTCCTTCGCTGCAGCCCCCCGGGACCCGAAAGCTCGATATAGGCTGTATTGAACAAATACTAACTGTATCACTATAACATGATGGTGATAAAGAATGCACCTAACATATTGATGTTCATTACAAAAACGGCGCAATAACCCTCTTGAGTCTTTTTTAGATGTCTCCTTAAATCACCTTTTAAATGTACTTGTTATACATGGTACCCCGTGTGTTACATAGCAAAATGTTCAGGACCGTCTCTGTTCTTGGTATAAAGTCACTCACCAGAGCATTGTGTGATGAGATAATTAGCTCTAAAGCTGAACATTTGACATCCGATTTTTTTGAAATCTTCGAAACTCTTGTGAAAACACTGACTTACTCATGTCATCCATGTTTCTGGTGTTTTAGATTTGGTTTCTTAGATTCACAAAAGTAGTGTAATATATGACTAACACTGTATTTACATTTATAATTCATGTCTAAAATGAAAATGTGTAAGTTCAAAAATGTTGTAAAATAGTTGTTTCTCAATCTACTTTCCCCACAGCAGGGACTGAGATACATCAGGACTGAATGACTTCATATGACATACCAAGGTTGTGTGATGTGTAAAAATACAAATTCAGCATTAGAACTCTTTTTCAACCAATCATTTATTATAAATATGTTCTTTTCAACCAACTATTCATAAAAATATAAGAAACTGGAAAATCTTACTATTTACCAGACGTGTGTCGAGTCACCAATTTGATGACTTTGGACTCGACTTGATAAAATCACAAAAACACTTGCGACTCGACTTGGACTTGAACACCAATGACTCAGGACTTGACCTGGACTTGAGCCTTCTGACTTGAGGTGACTTGATACTTTAATTCAGGGGTCTCCAACACGTCGATCGCGAGTTGCCACTAGAAGAGCAGACTCCCGTCAGGGAGAGCAGAATCTTCAGCCGCTTCTACTCTTGTGGGGGAATCCATGCAGGCAGGAGCTGGACTCTATTTTGCTGGGCCACCATGCGGCCAATCATATGCGAGGACACAATAGGATCATACCATTATATGACGGACGGACGGACTCCCCCCCCAAACAAAAACGAAACCTCTTCGGTTCTCCACGAATTACACAAGTCACCCAAATCACCATTAAAAAAGCGGGAGGCACCGAAAAGTGACTAATTTGCATCACTGATGTATAGTCCAACAAAATTAATTATCGTGACACGCCAAAACAGCGTGGCCTCCAACACCAGCTGCCCGTCGTATCACTTATTTCAGGCACTAAAGCGTTGGATGTCCGACCGCCAGGATAGCAAAACGGAGTGCGTAGTGCACTAGGTGTTGTTGGGCTGGTAAGACCACAGAGCAGTATCTAAACTGCCCCTGGAGGAGAAACCGAATGTCGTTACCGAAATTATTCGGTACGGGCCCTTCGGTTCGGTACGTGTGTACCGAACGAATATAGCGTAAACGTAAAAAAAAGACGTGAACAACTTTTTGGAAGTAATCGCAGGTGCTGCGTCGCAGCATTCAGAGTAATTTGCTCACATTCAACGCGTCATAGAGCGACCAAGTCATTTCATTGGACGAGAGGCATACTATGAGAGCTGGGGCCTCATTTATAACGCCGTGCGTAGGATTCACGTGGGAAGGTTGCTTACGTGGTAGAAATCCAAAAAATAGGTACAGAAATGTTCCGACATTTTCCGATTCACAAAACATTGCGTACCGGCGAGGAAAGTGCGTACGGCACTTCCTACGCCGGTTTCCCTTTATAAATCACAACCGACTCGAAATGCGGTGCAGCTTTTGGCTTCACGCAACGCCCATATTTGCCTATAAATAGTCAAAGAAACGCCCATTCATTCATTCATTCTGACTCACTGCATGAAGAAGATCGCAGGAAATGACGACAGAACAGCTAAAAAAGACGTCTCACACCGTGTCAGATTTTGGTTATTTTGGGGAGGTGGAGATAAATCATATTGTTTGGTGGATGCCGTTTGAACCAGAGTAGCAGCATGGAGGTCGGATCGTCACCAAAATAAATAAATAAGTGGTCCGAAAAAGGTTAATGACAAAATAAATACACATAGCCTTCCTCAGGCAGTGTGTTTGTACCGGGGACAGGAGACCCCCCCTTGATAAGTAATGATCGATGAATCCCTCCGGAGTGGAGTCATGACGACTGGATCTGAATTATTTTTTTTGTATTTGGTGGTTTGTGTCCCAGCTGTCGATCAGCTGTGCGCAGCGTCTCCACTGCAGCCTGTGCCTGTGCATACAACTAATGTGTTGTGTTATATTAGCTGTACAATTCACCACATATGGTGTTCTTAGTTTCCATACCTCCTGTGTTTTACAAGCGACTTCTCAAGTCTTAGCAAACGGCATAAAACACGATTAAACGTGATAGTATATAAAACCATGCTCGCATCTACAACCTATAGAAATGCAAGACGGCGTCAGTTTAGACGTAATTCTGTCCTCCTGCTCACCGCATCATTTATGAGATTCATTTCATACCATTAACACAACATATTCGAGGTGGTTTTAAATAACATATCCGTATTTATTTATTTATCCAAGTTATATTTTTGTGTGCACTGAGGAGTCTCAAGCAGGCGTTTGTTAAATCATTTTAAGATCAGCTTTAATCAATGTTTGAAAATGAATTTTTCATATATGATAAATGAGAGGTAACATTTTATTTATGGTATTATTTCCACATATTTCTCTCCATTCTTTCTTCTGCCAACGGTGTCGCAGTTTCTCGTCCCTCCCGTTTTTGTGCGTACGCGTGGGTTAGAGTTTGCTTGGAGGACCGCACATTTTCCCGTCAAGTTAGTATTTTATAAATCGCAAACATAGCATAGAAACTGGCGTACGCCATTTTTTGAGCGTATAAATGAGGCCCCTGGTCACAGGGATGCGTTCAAATTTAGTCAGTAATTTGAGGAACTGTCGAAATGATTCATCATTGAAGTCTCCGGCGGTTTGGGAACATTTTGATTTCGCAGTTACGTACAAGGATGACGGACAAAGACAGGTGGACCGAACCAAAGCCGTTTGTCGGCATTGTTCAACTAACATTGGTTACGCGGCTGGCAAGACATCAAACTGGCACTCATTTGAAAAGGCATCACCCGAACGTGAATAACACCGGTACCAAAAGAAAAAAGTCTGAAGTGCAAACCCAACTCCCGCTAGCATTTAAGCCTCCACCACTCAGAGAGTTCAGACCGAGCCAAAGCTATTACAAACGCCAAGTATCCTTATGTTGCCATGGTAGCAAAGCGCTACCTGGCTGTGCTACCTCTGACCCTAGAGAGGGTGTTCTCCACAGCAGGAGACATCTGCAGATCTGCCCTTTCAGCAGCAATGTGGACAAGTTCATCTTTCTTTAGAACAACATGAAGACACAATGACAAGCAAGTCCTAATGTCAAACTGGCTGCTTAGGTACAGTACAGTTCAAATACAGATTATTTCAGTTCATCGAAATGCTGCACCTTAATGCAGTGTTTCCCCTACCATTGGCTGCGCCCTGCCAACGGAGCCCCGCGTTCTGCCTGAAATTCAAGGTGTTTTTTTTTTTTTGTTTTTTTTAAATATATATAGCACCAAATTGCAACTGAAGTAATCTATCTATGGTCACTTTTCACATTGAACATGTGCTCTTTTATTAAATAAACTAAACGCCTATGTTATTTATCCAATGTATGTGCATGTTTCAGTGTCCACTGCTTTGCGTATTCACATTCTCCCTCCGCTCTGTTTCTGAAGGGCGGGGCTCTGTATTTCCTTTCTCCTGTAATATGACTTGATCACTTTAAACTCCGCACACTGAGCTCTGATTGGTCAGCAGGCAGTGCTTTCACTGAGTTGAGCTCTTAGCATGCAACCTAACCTGGGGGGTATACTGAATCTAGTTCAACCTATCCTGGATATGTTTTGAGTTATCTGGTTGACTTAATCCAAAACAAAGCCGCTCTCGCTAAACTGTCCTACAACGCTGGCTATCAACTCGTTCGATCAAGCCAGCCGTGTCCTATCTAGTTCGGTGCGTGTTCACATAAAAGGGATGGTATCTGGAGCATTCGACCAATCACAGACATGGAGAAGCGTACTGACAGCGCAGCGTCATACTTCCTGAATGAAAAGTCAACTATAATATAGTCAAATATGAAGAAGTTAAACTTTAAACATCCATGACTTAAACACTTTATCCAGGATAAAAGCCACATCACATCACCTGCAAGGTGAATATAGAACATGTGACACTGTGAGTGTTGCATGGCCAGATACGGCTCAGCTGACTCAGATAAGGAAATATATGATACATTATGATATGATGTGATACATCCACGTCTGCACTCAGTGCCGCGGATCCGGTTACTTACTTAGGGACGGATGGCGCAGTGGTCTGTGCATTTGATCATCAGATCAAGGGGGCGTTGGGGAACTCCAGTTCGAAACCCGCTCCCGCCCCACTGCGTCAGGCCGTTGTGTCCTTGGGCAAGACACTTCACCCGAATTTGCTCCTGTGGGTATTGTTCACAGTAGATGATCATGATGTGTATTTGTAAAGCTCTTTGATAAAGCGCTATAATAAATAAATATAAGGCAGATATTTAAGTAAGCTTTCTTAACGCTAATGTTATAATAGTCACATTGCTCTGAAGATGGGAGGTGATATTCTATTCATTTTCACGTTCACACAGTCGATGATTTGAAATGCACCGGCAGTTTAAACTGTATTTCCTTTATCCTGTAATATAACTTGATCGCTTTAAACTCTGCACACTGTTGTTATCAGCTGTTCCACCATGGTTTCTACCTGGCTTACGTGAAGTGAACACTGGTCTACATGAACAATATGGGCAGTTTATACATTAAATAAATCAACAGCTTAGTAGTACAGAGGCCTGTACTACGAAGCTGGTTCAACCTAACCTGGATATGTTTGAGTTAGCCGGTTGGCCTAATCCAAAACATACGCGCTCTCGCTAAACGGTACTACGACGCGGGTTATCAAGTGGATCGCTCAAGCCAGCCGTGTCCTATCTAGTTAGGTGCGCGTTCACATGAAAGGGGTGGTATCTGGAGCATTCGACCAATCACAAACATGGAGAAGCGTACCGACAGCGCAGCGTCATACTTCCTGAATGAAAAGTCAACTATAATATTAGTCATATGAAGAAGTTAAACTTTAAACATCCATGACTTAAACACTTTATCCAGGATCAAAGCCACAGAGCTGCAGCTGCAAGGTGAACACAGCTGGTAACAGAACAAGTGTTTGAATGCGTACATTAACAGGTTTAGGATATCACTGCCCCGTCTAAGACACCATCTGACTTTCATTACATTTGACTCGAGTGTTTCGTCAACTTAATGTGGTGCTTAAAATAATACTTCTGCATACAGTATGTGACGCTGTGAGTGTTGCACGGCCAGATACGGCTCAGCTGACTCAGATAAGGAAATATGATACATTATGATGAGATATGAATGATAATGGGACACATCGACGTCTGCACTCACAGTGCCGCGGACTGTAGGCAACGTAATGTTACTTTGATCCGGTTACTTATGTTGTGGCAGATATTTAATTAAGCTTTCTTAACATAATAGTATAATAGTTATAATAGTCAGATTGCTCTGAAGATGGAGGTGATGTTCTATTCATTTTCACGTTCACACAGTCGGTGATATTGGCCGGCCGTCTTTCCTGCAACGGCAGTTTAAACTGCATTTCCTCCGCACATTGAGCTCTGATTGGTCAGCAGGCGTGGTGCTTTCGCTGAGTTGATCTCTTATCCTGGAACCTATCCTGCTTCGGAGCACAGACTAGGTTCCAGGATAAGTCACCACGGAGATCTAGCCCGCTAAAAAGTGAACCAGCTTCGTAGTACCGGAAATCCCAGAACTTATCTTGCTAAACGAAAATCCTGCTTCGTAGTATACCCCCCTGGCCTCTGGAGTAAATTCACAAGCTACCCTGCAGTATACTTTATTACAGAACAAATGACAGATGATGAAGATATTTATAGGCAATGCCGCATGATGTATGCACAAGCAAACATTCTCCTACGTAAGTTTGGTGCATGTACAGATGGAGTGAAGATGTCTCTGTTCAGAGCTTATTGCACACCGCTCTATACGGCAAATTTGTGGTCAAACTACAGAAAAGCAAGTTTACGGAAACTTTAAGTAGCTTATAATGATGCCATGAGAATATTGCTGAAGAGACCTCGATGGTCTAGTGCAGGGGTGGCCAACCCGCGGCTCTCGAGCCGCATGCGGCTCTTTGCCTAGTTTCATGCGGCTCTTCAGTTCATATCGAATGTTATATGTGTGAGTTTGGGGGAGAGACACTGACTCCTGACTAGTGTTGCACGGTGTATCGATACTTGTAAGGTACCGCGATACCCTGCCGTTAAAAACGTTACGATTCCTCCGTTTCATTAGTATCAGTACTTTAAGAATGTCGGGGAAAAGTACTCCGGTGAGAAAGCGCCGTTTTAATAAGAGCCGTGTGTGTTCAGCGCTCTGCTTCCACTCCCTGCACTGCAGCCGTGCCTGCAGTCCCTCCCCTCTCATGCATGCTCTAAGTCCCTCCCCTCTCAAGCACGCTCCAAGTCCCTCCCCTCTCAAGCACGCTCTAAGTCCCTCCCCTCTCTCGTGCACTCGGCCACGTGCTAGCTGCCAGAGCGTGTGAGAAAACGAGAAGCATGGCTGCAAGTGGGAGTGCAACTGCCGCTGCGCCTCGGCTTGTTGACAAAAAAGACGCCAGAAGCGAAATTTGGATGTATTTTAGCAATAACTCTGACAGTGAGGGCAAGCCTACGGACACCACGAGGCCTGTCTGTCAGATATGAATTAATTTTATTTAATACGAATTCTTGTCATTTATTTTATTTATTGTTCTCATTGTTTAAAAGTTTGTGTTATGGTTATGGTGTGAAATAAAGCACAATAATTACATTTAAGACTGTTTCCCTTTTTTTAAGAAAAGTATCGAAAAAGAATCGGAGTCGCAATTCTTGACTTGGTATCGAAACCAAAATGTTGGTATCGTGACAACACTAGCTACTCCTGACAGTTAAATCTGATATTAAGTAGGTCTGTTAAGGATTGAATGCTGATAATTCTGACGTAATTTGGCCGGTCAAAGTCGTTTGGGCTCGGATAAAATCGCTCCGTTACTTTCGTCCGTGTTACTTTCGTCCCGTGTTACTTTCGTCCCGTGTTACTTTCGTCCCGTATTACTTTCGTCCCGGCTCTCCCTACGTGTGTATGTGTCAGGTGTCAGTATGAGAGGATGACAGCGCGTCTAATTTTGATGTGGCCCAAGAGCCAATCACAATAATACCTGCGATGCAGTGAACCAATCACCTTTGAGGGGGGGGAAACCTATCGTTGATTAAACACATATATATAATTTTTTTAATATATAACACCGAATTGCAAATAATCTATAACTACGGTCACTTTTCACATTGAACATGTGCTCTTTTATTAAATAAACTAAATTCATTTTAAGTTGTGAGTTTAGTGTTTTTGACCCTAAGAAACACTGATGCATTAAACAATAACGATAATCCACAGCTCCTCTCTCTGCTCCAGAGGATTTAAAAAATATATATCCCAATGCCACAAAAATGCATCAGTGAGGTGGTTGAAATCTTGTCTCCAGAAAACAACAAACTGAAACAAGCGGTATCAGTGACTGTGTGTTTGATGTGGCTCTTTGCAGTAACATAGAACAAATGTGGCTCTTAACCTCTGACTGGTTGGCCACCCCTGGTCTAGTGCAAGTGAAATGTTTGTGGCTGCAGGAGTCAATACTCTACAAGCTGTTTTAAGAAAACTTATGTATAAATGTATTTGCCGGCTTAATGACTCTGATAATGAAACCCTCTTATCGAACATAAGGTTTAGCACTACACGCTACCAATCACAGCTGTGGAGACATTGGGATAGTTGTCTCTTTGTCGGACACTGATTTAAATTATTCTTAAACTATGAATTCTTTTTATGCTGTGTATGTAATTTATTATATGTAATGCCTTGTCTTTTATCTGGACCTGAGTCTGTAATAAAGTTCATTCATTCATATACAAAGTCATTAAAACTAGACACACACGGATGGATGTTACCTCTCTCTCCTCTTCGTCCTGGTTCTTCAGTCTTTCTTCTCCTTGATAAAACACTGCCGTTAAACACACTAATCTCCCTTTAATGCCTTTACTTGTGTTTACCGATCAGCTACGAACAAAGAACGGGAGGCAACACAAACACGGTTTAACGGATAAATCACCCTCCAAGGATAAACTAAGTCTTTGTATGTGTTTTACATACATATTATATTCCGTATAAAATCTGCGTCAACGTCTGTTAGCAACGTCTAGCTTCTGAGGACCGGAAGCTAGAAACGGACCGCCGCAATGCATCATGGGAGTTTCGTTTTTCTTTTAAACATAGATTCACTGCCTCCCTGTGGTGAACAACGGTAATAAATAAATATGAATTACAACAATAATAATGATAATAATAATACTACATATATAAATATGGGACTGGTATGGCAGATTTTAAACGTTGGGAAAACGTTTAAAAATTCCAAATTTTCCAAAATTCTCCCACACCACTCCGCTCCTCCGCTCCCTCCACTGGCTCCCGGTAACTGCTAGAATCCACTTCAAGACACTGGTACTTGCGTACCATGCTGCGAATGGATCTGGCCCTTCCTACATCCAGGACATGGTTAAACTGTACACCCCAGCGCGTGCACTCCGCTCTGCATCAGCCAAACGACTCGCTGCACCCTCGCTGCGAGGGGGACCCAAGTTCCCATCAGCAGAAACACGTGGGTTTGCTATCCTGGCTCCAAGATGGTGGAATGAGCTCCCCATTGACATCAGGACAGCAGATAGCTTACACACCTTCCAGACTGAAAACTCATCTCTTTCGACTCCACTTCGAGCGATAGAATTACTAACAAAGCACTTATATACTAACATAGGACTGGCCTATCTATAGCCAGCTGAGTAGCACTTGAAATGTGTGGCTCTATGAAACCTGCTGTACTTATATGATTCTGTTTTTCTTCTGGGCTGTGTCTTCCTGGTCGTATGTACTTATTGTAAGTCGCTTTGGACAAAAGCGTCAGCTAAATGCAATGTAATGTAATGTAATGGAAAAATGTTTTTTTTTTTGATCATACAATTGTTTTCCATTATATAGGTTTTGATATAATTATTGATCATTAAAGTGTTATCAAAGCTGGTAAAGGTGCAGCTAGTTTTAATGACTTTGTATAGCCTACTGCAGGGTAGCGCTTGTGAATTTACTCCAGAGGCCTGTACTACGAAGCTGGTTCAACCCAGCGCCATATAGATAGAAGAGTTATGACAACGGAAGTCCAAAAACGGTTATCGTCACGTGGTTCATGTAGACGAGGATCGTTCCCCGGAAGTTCATGGCGGGCAATGTGAATGCATTGATAACAGGAGATAGAACTACGATTTTTGGTAATTATTAGTGAATAAAGGTTTTGATTTGCAATATTTATACAACAAATCGATATGTGTATGTATTTACATCAATATATATTTTTTAAATAAAATAGAATTTGCTAATATTAAGTGATAATATTAGGATTAGTGTGAACAACTAGTTTACATGTTAGGCTAACAGTGCCTTGGTTAAAGAGCCTGTTGCTGTTTATTTATAGCTTCTTTAAAACCAATATTATCTTCTTAAACCTGTATGGTAATCAGGAGCATCACTTTCTAATGTGTATTGATATATTTAGAGGGAGGGGATCTAAAGTAATGCTTTAAAATTCAGATTAGATTAATTTCTACCATTTTCTTAAATTCATGGTAGCTTCAGTAATCCCATGGTGATTGAGGACACATGTTATCTAAATGACTAATGTCATCTTTATGGCTTTCAGAAAGGACAGGAGACCGACAGGTGACTATCAAAGGACTAGCAGCAGCAGCAGCAGCAGCAGCAGCAGCATGATGATGATGATGTTAAATGTGTTGTTTTAGGAACATCCATTGCAAATACATGGAATTCAATAAACATTGAATAGCATATCATGCAGTTTGTCTGTGCCTTTTCCTCCGTGTTGTCCTGGTTTGCTGTGCTGCCTGCTAGTCGCCACCATGGTTTGCTGTGCTGCCTGGGGATGCTCAAATTGCTCAGAGAAAGGAGTACGAATGTACGGCTTCCCCACTGACACGGAGCGGAGGAAGCAGGAGCAATTTCACGACCAACAGCAAAAACATATGTGATGTAATTATACAAACACTGCATTTGCACTTTTTCACAAAACGAAAACCACACCATTGGGAAAGCTTAATGTTTTGTTTAATATAAAAAAACAGGGAAAGGCTTGAGAAACACAGAGTTGAGACTCAGGGTGCAAGGTGAGGGTCTCAGTGCAGGTATTCAGGCTCCATTGAACCCCCCTCTGGTTCTTGTGCTGAAAGAGGGAGTAACAGACAGGAGAAAGGGTTATACACACCTATATAGCACACCTATTGGATGGGAAATTGCCTTGGGGAGATAAGGTGTTTACTTATATAAAACAGTAGTATTAAACTTACCTTCACTCTCACTTAAGTCCCTCTCCCTTTGCCATCAATCCAAAATCAGCTGAGCTGCAACATTATACAGACAGGTAATAATCAACATAATTACAAGGACACAATATGGCTCTGCTAAAAACACGCACTCTTACACGCACCAAAGTTATATTTATCTAATATTTAACTCCCTCCACCCCCGCATACAATCCCGTTTAGAAGCCCCTCTTCTCTAATTCAACAACGTTGGACGAAATTATATTAAGAGAACGGAATTTACAATTAAAAGGCTGTTCAACGTGTGTTGCTAACTTGCTTCGGTATCCTATCTTAATTTGTTATATGTAAACGTTCCCTAAATCTACTAATTTAGGGATAATCCACTGACATCCTTTAATACAGATGTTAATTTGAATCAGATGTACTGATAATATCCGCAATATAAATCTTTAAACTTCTTCTTACCTTTAAAAGTCCGTCACGAACGGTCTATTATGCTGCAACTCTACAGCTCTGCTAGCCTTGGCGCTAACTTCCGGGGAACGATTGAGAGGCTCCACCAAAAGTGGTCCATTGGAGTGAACGGAGATGACATAACTCTCAGTCTATATGGCGCTGGTTCAACCTAACCTGGCTATTTTTGTCTATTTTTGTCTCTGTCTTTTACCGAGCCCACTCTCTGTATCACTTTGATTGGCAGGCGCTTTATGCCGACTCCCCTCTTGACTCATTTTGACAGTAACTGTGGGAGGTTTTATTTTAGAATTTTTGCAGGATTTACCTTTGAGAAGGTCTTTCACAGCTTGTAACAATTCAGAACACTCCTACCGTGGTTCCGCGTGGCTTTCACAGCGTTTCAGGGGCGGATCTAGACTAATATTCATGAGGTGGCAAGAGGGTGGCAGGAGATTTTGAGGGGTGGCATCCCCTGGCAGAAGTATATAATAATAATAATAATAATAATAATAGATTTCATTTGTTAGCGCTTTTCCAGGTGCTCAAAGACGCTTTACAGATATAGTGAAGGGAAAAGGAAGGAACAACAAATACATATATAGTAAACAATCACACATTGAAAGCCAGATTGAAGAGGTGAGTGCTTTGAAGGAGGTGAGGTCAGTGCAGTCTCTGATGGGTTGGGGGAGTGAGTTCCAGAGGGAGGGGGCAGCGACGGAGAAGGCTCTGTCCCCCCAGGTCCGGTGATTGGTGCGGGTGGGGATGGATAGGAGGTTGGCTTCTGATGAGCGGAGGCAGCGGGAAGGGGCGTGGTGGTGCAGCAAGTCTGTGAGGTAGGGGGGGGCCTGATTGTTGAGGGCTTTGTGTAAACTTTGTGTAAATATGCTGATTTAATCGCAGTCATATCAATCAATGTTAACTTGGAAAGCCACAATATTAATATTTTAACTCAATAACATTTGGTGACATTATTGTGGCACATCAGTAAAACCTTACATACAAATATATAAGGTGGCACTCTTAGACCAGCAGGGGTACCAAATATATGCAGACTGCTGCAATAAGTACATTAATTAACTGTCTCATCGATGTTTGTCTGAATGAATATGATACTATTAACAATCTTATTATTCATATCAGCTGTCAATCACTGTTATGATTCACATATTCATTTATTATTGAATAAACTATATTTTTTGGAGGAGTTAATGATGAATGCTTGCTCACCCTCCTTCAAATTTGAAAGACAAGTAATTATATCATGTATCAAAATTCAAAAGATTCAAAGGAACATTTCAGCGCCCCACAACTTTACTGCAAACAGTTACAGCCTTGACTTTACATCGGAAAGAACAAACATTAAAGAAGTGACTAACTGCATCAATTAGGGTTAAAAAACGTGTATTCTGCTAAAACATACATTGCTGCAGTTATTATCCAGTGGAAAGTCCTTACCTACTGGCCTAGATAAATCAAAGTGGTTATTTTTTTTGGCTGGGCAGTGTAGTTTTACACACCGTCTTATTTGACTTTCTCAGGACTTACATTTTTTTTTTTGGGTCAGACCCCCACAAAGAAGAAAAATATTTACACACGTGGTCATCATCTTAACGGTTTGTTATGCTCATCGAGTCATCCGTGAGCAGAGCATCAAGTTGGCATGCCTATTACAGCTGAATGCAGCGATTACCATGTTGTTCAGCAAAACGCCTCACAAACTTATTAAGATCCAAAGCTTTAGTGCGTTTTGATTCAATGCTGAGTACAGCCAAACCTGACATTCTCTTCTCTGTCATTGTAGACCGCAAATACCTCATTCCTTCCGTCTACTTGGATCCGAATGCTTCTCGTTTTGCGCCGTCCCCGTTCAAATGAATTCGCCGCCAATCATATTTCCAAGCTGGCTCGCATCTTCTGCTGCATTCACTTGCACTCGGACATTAGAGATTTTCTCTCATAAATGTCCGATGAGTCACAACTTTTCTTTCAAAACAAAGATGCCAACTGGGGTGGCAGCTGGGGTGGCAAGGCTATTTTTTAGGGTGGCAGTTGCCACCCCATGCCACCCGGTAGATCCGCCCCTGCAGCGTTGTGTGGGAGCGCAGCAGCTCCTTCTTCCGTGTACGAGATCCTTTGATTCATTCATTGGAGCGTGTTTCGGCGATCGCTCATCAAAAAAGGCCACTCATGGAGGTTAGCAGTCAGTTCCCAACGCGTGTTGATGTGAAGGATGAGGTCCACCATGACGTAATTTGTAATGCTTTATTCATTTGTGCTGGGTTAAAATGTTCTTTTAATTGTTCACGTATCTAAAATATTGTTTAAAACATAACGATTACGCACACGCTCAGACACAAACAATCACTGTCAACACGGTTGAAAAACGTGTGGCTTCCCCTCTAACCTCTCATCCCAACTGATCACCCGTGCCCACATATATAGGTTAATTACCTCCCGTGCTCCCAGGTGCACACACACATGGACAAACCCTGTGCACAACACAAAGCAAATTAGCTCCAACACTGATATACACTTGAACATCAGCAGGAGAGGACTCTTTAAAGTAGACACTACATATTGATATACACCTGAACATCAGCAAGAGAGGACTCTTTAAAGTAGAGACACTACATACTGATATACACCTGAACATCAGCAGGAGAGGACTCTTTAAAGTAGAGACACTACATACTGATATACACCTGAACATCAGCAGGAGAGGACTCTTTAAAGTAGAGACACTACATACTGATATACACCTGAACATCAGCAGGAGAGGACTCTTTAAAGTAGAGACACTACATACTGATATAGACCTGAACATCAGCAGGAGAGGACTCTTTAAAGTAGAGACACTACATACTGATATACACCTGAACATCAGCAGGAGAGCACTCTTTAAAGTAGAGACACTACATAACATAAATACATATTTCTCGATCATGATACCTCACACAGTATATTAATATCATTGTGATTCCTATATGTTATTCATGTGTCTGTGTAGGTGTTGAGGTGGGGTTCCCTGCAGGATTCAAGCTAACGAGCATTTAGCTGCTGCTTCTCCTGTAGTCCTGTCAGCCGCTGCCTTTGATGTCGGCGTGTTTTTCCCAGCGTCAGTGAAGGTGGAGGGTTGATTTGCATACAAAGATGTTCTCTCCTCCTCTTTGTTCTCGCTCAGAGAGAGTGGTTGTCTTCATCAGTCAGACGAGTTCATCTCAGCGGTTCGGTGCAGGTTTGGCGTGGCGTCGGGCGGAGGTAACACTTTGGTGTCCTACCCTGCAGTATACAAAGTCATTAAAACTAGCTGGACCTTTACCAGCTTTGATAACACTCTAATAATCAATAATTATAAAATATATCATATATATTATTCTCAAATTGACCAATCTGCACAATGACTACTTTTACATTTGATACTTTAAGTATATTTTGATGCTAATACTTTTCTACTTTTACTTGAGTAACATGTTGAATGCAGGTAACAGAGTATTCCTACACTCTGGTACTTCTACTTTTACTCAAGTACAAGACCTGAGTACTTCTACTTTCATAAATATAATCAATCAGACTTCAGTTCCACCTGGAGTAAATTCACAAGCTACCCTACAGTATACAAAGTCCTTCAAACTAGCTTTACCTTTACCAGCTTTCAGAACACTTTCATGATCAATCATTATATCAAAACCTATATAATGGAAAACAAATGTATGATCACAAACGTGTCCAACGTTTAAAATCCGCCATACCAGTCCCATATATATATTGTTATTAGTATATATATTATTATTGTTGTAATTCATATTTATTTTAATACCGTTTTTCACCACAGGGAGGCAGTGAATTTATTTTTAAAAGGAACAACTATCTCTCATGATGCATTGCCGCGGTCCGTTTCTAGCTTCCGGTCCTCAGAAGCTAGACGTTGCTAACAGACGTTGACGCAGATTTTATACCGAATGTAATTTGTTTAAGAGACTTTTAAAACACATACAAAGACTTAGTTTATCCATGTAGGGTGATTTATCCGTTAAACCGTGTTTTTGTTGCCTCCCGTTCTTTGTTCGTAGCTTTTTATACCACGTCGCTAATCGGTAAACACAAGTAAAGGCATTCAAGGGAGATTAGTGTGTTTAACGGCAGTGTTTTATCAAGGAGAACAAAGACTGAAGAAGCAGGACGAAGAGGAGAGAGAGAGGTAACATCCATCCGTGTTTGTGTGTGTGTCTAGTATTAATGACTTTGGCACAATCCCAAACCACTCCCTCCACCCTACCCCTCCGTGATGGAGTGAACTCCGTCTGTAGCCACACTCGCAGCTCAACGAGGCTCCTCCTGTCAGATGGAGGGAGTAAATCCAGCAGCAAGCTTTGGGACGGCCTCCCCTCTCTCCTCTCTCCCCTCTCTCCTCTCTCCCCCTCTCTCCTCTCTCCTCCTCTCCCCTCTCTCCCCCCTCTCCCTCTCCTCTCTCTCTCTCCCCTCTCTCCCCCTCTCCTCTCTCTCTCTCCTCCCCTCTCCCCTCTCTCTCCCTCTCTCCCCTCTCTCCCCTCTCTCCCCTCCCTCTCCTCTCTCCCCTCTCTCCCCTCTCTCCCCTCTCTCCGGCAGAAACAGGAAATGCCGTAACTGTATGTAACAACGGTTTCAAATCATTATCTCTTTGACAAAAAGTTTAAATGAATAACTCAAATAAAACTCCAAACATCTTTCATTGTGTTTCAAAGTTCTTTTAGTTTTAAACCTGATGTTTATAAGCTTCTTAGTTTTTGCAACGGTCTGTAAATATACACAACTTTATAATAAAATGCTCAATTTTACCTTTTTCTAGACTAAACACAGGTTTGATCCTAAGTTAAAAACATATGAGGTCATCATGAGGTTGTTAACATCGCAGTTTATCAGTGGATGTTTGCTGGAACTACTTGTAAACAGCGTGTTTCCTGAGGACACACACAGCGTGACTCCGGTCAGGTAGAGACCGGTCTCAAGTCAGCATCGCTGCAGACTCGCTGTTTGAGGGCTTGATAGCCCACTCCCCCTCCACACTCGTTGCTTTGGAACAGCCCTCAATATGGCGGACCCTCCGCGTGAACGCGCAAACGGAGGTGTTGGGGGCGGTTTGGGAATGGGCCTTAGTATACTGCAGGGTAGCTTGTGAATTTACTCCAGGGGCCTGTACTACGAAGCCGGTTCAACCTAACCTGGATATGTTTGAGTTAGCCGGTTGGCCTAATCCAAAACATACGCGCTCTCGCTAAACGGTACTACGACGCGGGTTATCAAGTGGATCGCTCAAGCCAGCCGTGTCCTATCTAGTTAGGTGTTCACATGAGAGGGGTGGTATCTGGAGCATTCGACCAATCACAAACATGGAGAAGCGCACTGACAGCGCGGCGTCATACTTCCTGAATGAAAATTCAACTATAATATTAGACATGTGAAGAAGTTAAACTTTAAACATCCATGACTCAAACACTTGATCCTGGATCAAAGCCACAGAGCTGCAGCTGCAAGGTGAACACAGCTGGGAACAGAACAAGTGTTTGAATGCGTACATTAACAGGACACTGTGTGTTGCACGGCCAGATACGGCTCAGCTGACTCAGATAAGGAGATATATGATGATGTGATATGCCGCGGACTGTACTTAATGATCCGGTTCCTGATGTTGTGGCAGATGTTTAAGTAAGCTTTCTTAACGCTAATGTTATAATAGTCAGATTGCTCTGAAGATGGAGGTGATATTCTATTCATGTTCACGTTCACACAGTCGCTGATTGTTGCCGTCTTTCCTGCAACGGCAGCTTTTCTGTATTTCCTTTCTCCTGTAATATGACTTGATCGCTTTAAACTCCGCACACTGAGCTCTGATTGGTCAGCAGGCGGTGCTTTCACTGAGTTGAGCTCTTAGCCTGCAACCTAACCTGCTCCCGACCAGGTTAGCCGCTAAGCATCAGTTACCATGGAGATCTAGCCCGCTAAAAAGAGAACCAGCTTCGTAGGACCGGAAACCAGAGTTACCCTGAAGTTAAGCGAAAATCCTGCTTCGTAGTATACCCCCCCTGGTGTAAATAAAGTCTGATTTAAGAGTTGATTATATTTCACATCATTCATCCACATCTGTAAAGTAACTAAATGTATTCAATAGTGGAGTAAAAGTACACAATTTACCTCTGACTTGTAGTTGAGTAAAAGTACAAAGTAGCATTAAATGGAAATAGTGTTTACAGACCTGCTGTTCAAGTGGCCGTGACAGACTTCACTTTTACCTCACCTACCTCTAATAAGCTTACCATTGATAACAAAAATAGCTAAATTGGCTATCATTTGGTTTGATGGAAAGGATGTATGTCTCAATAATGTCACCAGTATGTGAAACTAGACAGAACATCCTGAACTCTTGACCTATGCACATTATGCATTTTAGAAGGCGCAAGCAAAGCATAAAAGTTCGAACCACAATTCTAGGAAGGCGTTGTGGTTTTTGACACCTTGACAACGGTTACAACGATTGAGGACAACAATGCACACAGGATGAGAGTGAACTGTGTACAGACTTGATGATTTTAGGTCCAACATCCAGAAGCAACACATCTTAGAGACTGAAAAGGAATCTAACTTCGATACAACAATTTTTAATACCTAGGCCGTCTCCGATACCGAACTCCAGTGCTGATAAGGCTCCGGTGAACGTCCGTCCAATCTTTTTAGGACTTCAAAACCCCCCAGAATCTACACGCAAGATCAACATAATCTGCTTAGGGGGGAGTTTACAACGTGGCCTCTAACACCACGCTGCCCGTCGTATCCCTGTTTTAGGCACTCTGGCCTCGGATGTCTGACCGCTTTAGGATAGCAAAACGGTGTGTATGGTGTAGTAGATGTTGGTGGGCTGGTAGAACCCCAGAGCCGTATCAAAACTGCCCCTGGAGGAGACTCCCTCTGTTAATGGGAGACTCCCTGGTAATTAGGGCAGCTTCAGAACCCACATTCCCTAACCCCACCCTCTCTTGATCCCCAAATATATCAATCAAAACAATGTAAATGTAATATCAAACACAGCCAGAGTCAAATATTCAATATCACAGCAGTGATATTACCACATCACCGCATATGTCATATTCCCCTTAAACAATTTAAATCCAAATGATCAACTAATGTCAGCCTTTTCCAAGGAAGGGTAGTCTTACCTCACTCTAAGACCAAGCAGATACCTTCAGAGACCACAAGAGAGAGAAACCAGGAGTTTTGGGTCGAAGTGTACAAAGTACAAACCGGATTTATTAAGGTTTTAACAAAAATTGAGGATTAAAAAGAATCCTTAAAGATATAATAATAATTAAAGTACATCCTTTCAAACAGAACTTTTTATTGAACATTCAACATTGCACATAAAATGTGAAATAATATTCAAATATATAAATTATAAAACATGTATTAAATACAACAACCAAAACAATAAATTAAATAGACTCAGGCTGGAAAACAGAGCTCTCCCTATGAGCTTCAATTAGGCTCATAAGTATTTATGTGATTTGTAAATGTAAAACACCATCCACAAATGCATTTAAAAGATTTGCAAACTCACTAATAAATGTGCAAATGTAAAACGGATCTGCAAATACGCAAAATATTTTCACAACAGTCCACTGTCCATACAAAGACCAAGATGCCTCAACAGGCCATATCCAAATCTGTATTTCGAG
The DNA here is from genome assembly GCA_902827135.1 of Harpagifer antarcticus. NCBI lineage: Eukaryota > Metazoa > Chordata > Actinopteri > Perciformes > Harpagiferidae > Harpagifer > Harpagifer antarcticus. The sequence goes on from CADEHL010001070.1 coordinate 1,491,882, forward strand.
CAAGGAACACAAACATGTTTGCAACGTCGGGCAAATGCATCTTTGATTGTAAACTGTCGGGAAGGTGGGGGCTCTCCGTGTCCAGCTGCCGTGTTCGCTCCCAGCTGGGAAAACAGAATGGGGTGGTTGTGTTTCAGGTGCAGTTTAAGGTTGGTCGTATTGCTAGCTTTTGTTGCTATACCTTTTTTAAAGAAATGCGACATACCGGCGGCTCATTCAAGTCCGTAGGTTCGCCTCGTTCATTTGGCTTAAATCCAAAATATTCCCACACCGGAGATGTAGAATTGGGTTTCGCAACCAATTCCATTTAACTTGAAATTCCCCTCGAGTAAGTCATACGTTGGCTCCTACTTGTCTCTATTATTAATTGTACTGCTGCACATTGGAGTGTCCTGACCTGGCTGTGTGAGCCCCGCCCCTCACAGCGCGCCTGACTAAAATGCTGGTCACATCCTTATGTAAACAAACACACATGTAAATGGAAGTTATCGACTTCAGAAAAGTTATTGAGTTCATTTGTATTTATCGTACGATAAGTCAGTGAATTGATTATCACGACAGGCCTAACGCTGTTCGTTATTCGGATATGCTCTGCGGCTGCCAAATTCAATTGATTGACATCTCCAATATCAACGTAAGAGCTTTTGCCTCTTCGGGGGGTGCTAACACTTAACCATAAACTTTATAGTTTACTTTCTCCGTCTTCATATGTAGATATAACTTTTCTTCGTTAATCTCCGCTCCTTTTCTCCGTCATGTTGTTTCCATAGCAACAACCACTTCCTGTCAGCGCTAACTCTCCTTCAAAAATCAAAGCATGTCCATACAAAATAGGAAGCCGAACCAAATTACACTTAAGACATATACAACTGCAACGAAAGCAACAAACACAATGCAATATCCTTTTCAATTTTAAAGAACACAAATTGGGTTACATTCACAAATAACCACAAAACACATTCCCTACTGTTAGCTGCCCCCCTAAACAGATTACGGTAATCTTGCACTTAGATTCTGGGGGTTAAGTCCTAAAGGTAGGACGGCCGTTTTCCGGAGCCTTATCAGCATCGGAGCTCGGTATCGGAGACGACCAAGATATTAACGTTGGTTTTATCAAAGTTAGATTCCTTTTCAAGACTAAAGTACAAGTACCTCTAAATATTACTTGAGTACAGTACTTGAGTAAATCACTTAGTTACTTCTCGCCTCTGCTATGAACCTACGAAGTAGCTGTAGATTTGTTTTGTTGTGTCTGTCGGTTGTATTGAGTTATCTTGTTTTGTGTCAGCTGTAGTTATGTTGTTTTTTTCAGAGACACAGCCGGAGAAGGAGCACTGAGAGCAGCATGGAGAACAAACAGACCCCTGGAGCTCAGGTCAGTGTGCACTTCATCACAATATATTCCTAACACGGTTATCCCCAAATGAAAGATCACAACCTGTTTAGAAAATACAATATTAATGCACAATATGGTTGGATATAGGTTAGAACGTTGCTGTGTTTTTAAACATTTATTTATAGATTAAAAGTAAAAGTACTCATTACATTGCATTTAGCTGACACTTTTATCCAAATCGACTTACAGTAAGTGCATTCGACCAAGAAGATATAAACTTGAAGAAAACGGAATCATCAGGTTTCATAGAGCCAAACATTTCAAGTGCTACTCAACTAGCTTTAGATAAGCCAGTCCTTTATTAGTATATAAGTGCTTTGTTAGTAATTCTATCGCTCAAAGTGGAGTCGTGGAGTTTTTAGTCTGCACCGGAAGGTGTGTAAGCTTTCTGCTGTCCTGATTTCAATGGGGAGCTCATTCCACCATTTTGGAGCCAGGATAGCAAACCCACGTGTTTTTGCAGATGGGAACTTGGGTCCCCCTCGCAGTGCGGGTGCAGCGAGTCGTTTGGCTGATGCAGAGCGGAGTGCACATGCTGGGGTGTACGGTTTAACCATGTCCTGGATGTAGGAAGGGCCAGATCCATTCGCAGCATGGTACGCAAGTACCAGTGTCTTGAAGTGGATTCTAGCAGTTACCGGGAGCCAGTGAAGGGAGCGGAGGAGCGGAGTGGTGTGGGAGAATTTAGGAAGGTTGAAGACCAGACGAGCCGCTGCATTCTGGATGACCTGCAGCGGTTGGATGGCACATGCAGGCAGACCAGCCAGGAGGGAGTTGCAGTAGTCTAGGCGTGAGATGACGAGAGCCTGGACCAGAACCTGCGTGGCTTTCTGGGTCAGCTGGGGACGAATCTTCCTGATGTTGTACAGCGTATATCTGCAGCAGCGGGTTGTAGCAGCGATGTTTGCAGTGAAGGACAGTTTGTTATCTAGGGTCACACCCAGATTCCTTGCAGTCTGAGTCGGGGAAACAACAGAGGGGCCGATGTTGATCGTCAGGTCAAGAGTGGGACAATCTTTTCCCGGAAGGAAAAGCAGTTCAGTCTTGTCAAGGTTGAGCTTGAGGTGGTGAGCCGACATCCACCGAGAGATGTCTGCTAGACAAGCAGAGATGCGTGCGACGACCTGGGTCTCTGAGCGGGGAAAGGCAGAATTAATTGGGTGTCGTCAGCGTAGCAGTGGTATGAAAAACCATGCGGGCTAATGACGGATCCGAGCGAGTTTGTTTACAGAGAGAAGACATAGCTGTAGATTTGTTTTGTTGTGTCTGTCGGTTGTATTGAGTTATCTTGTTTTGTGTCAGCTGTAGTTGTGTTGTTTTTTCAGAGACACAGCCGGAGAAGGAGCACTGAGAGCAGCATGGAGGAGAACAAAAAGACCCCTGAAGCTCAGGTCAGTGTGCACTTCCTCACAATATATTCCTAACACTGTTATCCCCAAATGAAAGATCACAACCTGTTTAGAAAATACAATATTAATGCACAATATGGTTGGATATAGGTTATGTTACAACCCGGCTCCTGGGCTGCAACAAAAAGCAGGGAGGCGAGACGGCACCCCACGTGGTGTGGAGGGGTCGTCACAATTAGGACATTAGTAATGTTCTAACATTTATCACATTCCGCAAACACAACCGAACATTCCCCAACATTAGACATATGGCAGATTCAAAAATAATGGAACATTTTTTTAAAAAGTGTGCAGATACTAGAATCATCAATCAGTTTAAAATACAGACCAAGAATATAATTACATTAGCAAATTCAACAAAAATACAATAAAAGCAGATCCACAGACAGACAGAGTACAGCTTACAGTTCTCCAAATAGATTAACCATATTCAACCTTTCCTCAGTAGTAGTAGTTTAGTCTTTTTCACTTTAACCTTCCATCGCTTCTGCAATTTCCCCACTTTTTATAAATTCCAAAAACAATTCCCAAATGGTGTAAAATTCAGAAGCTTTCTTCCTAGTATATACGTGAGTTTCTCAAGAGCCAGACTCAAAGTTAAATTGTTTAACCTGTGGCCCAGGGAGGGGCAACCAACATTTTTCCAACACAAAGCAATTGAGCGCCTGGCTTGTAGAAGGCATAGGTTAACCATTTTTCTTTCCCTAACCGATAGCGAACAGTCTTCTGGATAAATGCTTAAAATACAAAGTTTAGGGCTTAAAGGGGTTCGCAACGAGGTTATTTGGGAAAATGTATCTTGTCACCGAAGTCCAAAATCTTTTAACCTCTACAGTGTTTCCCCTAGGTGTACTGCCTTGGCAGGGTGCTGCTCGGGTACCCCCCCAATTTTTTATCCTCTGGAGCAGAGAGAGGAGCTGTGAATTATTGTTATTGATATTGTACAGTAACAAAGTATTTATACATTAAAAAGTAATAAAGTACAGTGTTACACTGTACTGTATTACTTTAATTCAAACTGTATTCCCTTCTTATCATGTAGCCTACACTTCTTCCTTTCATTGATACATTTAAATCACCTGACTACAGCATATAACATACCTGCTGCAACCCTGTGCTGCTGCTGCTTCTCTCTGCCTCATCCTCTATTGCTGGAGGCAGCTCCACCTCATCTGATCTCTGATATGAAAGCAGTGTTATGATCATATTGAGCTATTGGTGTGAGTCTAACATTAAACAAGCAGTCTGCTTGTCATACATTGCTGACGATACATTTTAAGAGGCAATTTGTTGAGTCACTGCCGCTAAATGCCGGGAGGATCAAGCTAGCAAATCATCAACAGGTGTAGACGGAACATCCAATTATCCTGAGCTAATTTACTGAATAAACTAACTCACATCTCCTGTCTTTTTTTTTCACCCAACTCATTAGACTATTCTTCTGCTGGCATTTCATTGTTGTTTTCTGTCAAATTCAATACTGTAGTTCAAAACCGCGGTACCTGCTCACCATCTGTGAGCTATTTTTAGAATGCGCACGCTACGTTCGTTGTCGCGTTCGCGCGCAGGCTGTGTGTGTCCTTCTCCCGTGACGATAACGGCTTGAAATTAAAAAATAATAAGAGAGCCTTATCTCGTGCCGTGAAAGAGTATAAAAGGTTGTGAAATACAATTATTGGTTAATACTACTGCGGACGAATCAAAAAATATAATTTGAATTCATTTAAGAAAGTAGTCATCAAGACCAAAGCGCTTTTTTAACAAAGCCGTTTTGATCTGCGTGTATCATCTGTGGCAGGAACCTCTCCAGTCCCATAGCCAAGGCTTTAGCAATGATCTTTGTGTCAGAGTTCAAAAATGGAATTGGTCTGTTATACCTCATTCACACCAACGGTGTTTCAGGTTCAGTTCGGAGCTGGAGCTTGAAAAGCACTGGGTTTTCCTGTTCACACCGCAGCGGAGCAGCCTCTTAGCTCCGGAATCCGGTTCGTTTTAAGCACCAAAAAAATGGCCGGCTAGAGCAAAAGCACCGCATACGTCACGCTTACGTCGAGGCGGGGGTAGGGGCGGGATCAACTCCTGAACAACAACAAAAGGCCCGCGTTTTATCCAGTTTGTACACAACGATGCAGCATGTAACGACTGTAAAGTTGGTAGTAAAATCGTCCCATTTCTTCCATTTCGTTTCGACAGACCAAAACGAGTAGCACAATCGGCCATTGTTGTTGTCGGTGTGAGCTGTGAGGGGTTTCTGCGCGGTTTGGCTTTATGAAGCAGGCACGCAAACGGTTACGTCATGACGCAAAAGATGACGCAATGACGCAGCACCAGTCGGACTCTGGGCGGTGTGAAAAGAGCCGGAGCTAAACCGAAGAACCGGTTCTGAACCTGAAAAGCTCTAGCACGGAGCTTGAACCGGAGTTGCGTTGGTGTGAATGAGGTATGAGAGCCACATTTGGATGATTATTTACCTGGCTTTAAAATAAGAGTTATTAAGGCACTTTGTAGCAAAGGGGGAGGCTGCCCTGCTCGAATGATTCGATGCATACATGTTTAACAATGGGGCTATACATTTTGCATTGAAAAATGTATACATGTAAATTGGGATCCCGTCAGGTCCTGAGGCCTTACCACCTTTCATGTTAAGAATGGCATTGGAAATATCTTCAAAGTGCAGTTCCCTATTCATTGCGAGTTTTGTTTCTACGAAAATATTGGGAAAAGACAGCCCATCTAGGAAAGTGTTTTGACTTCCCGAATTCAATGGATAATCAGATTGATAAAGCCTCTTATAGAACGAAACAAAGGCCTGATTAATTTCCAATGCATCTTTAGTTATTAACGTAATGTAGCTTTCGGTTTGGGCAAACTGTGTGCGCATCACTCTCAATCCTCAATGGTAATGTTTAGGTGGATTTTAGGAACTTCCCCTCAATTATATTGGCTCTAGCGGTTAAAAAGAGGTTTCAATCACCAAAATTGACCGAAGGGCTCCAGAGATACGGCAAATACACCCAGAGTTTTTTTTTTAATTCTAAACCTCTCTAAAAAGGTCAAATTTCACTTGTTTTGCATCAATCTTGATACAGGGTACTTATTATATTTTATAGCTAACGCTTTTAGTCTACTACCCCATCATTCAAGGGTGGTTTTCACTATAAGTAATGTATTTATTTTGACTGAAACTATAATTTAAATTTTTTGTACTATGTTAAATCTGAATTTACTTTAAAAATAAAATCTATATCGATTCTGACACTTCTACATCCAAGGTGTATCATTGCTTTGAGAAAAAAGATTATTAATGTACCCCTTTTTAGAAGTGAAGATATAGTCATTTGTTCTGGGCTTGTCATTTTCGAACCTGAGGCCTGAAAAAAAGGCTCAGGGCTTAACAGGTTAAACAAATAGCTCTACATCCCTGGCCGAAATGTCCCTTAAATGAAGTCTGAGTTCGAAATATATTTCAAATAATGTATGCACTGCCATTTCCCCACATACACATAACAGTCTGCAATGAAACGGTTGTCTCCTGTGCGAACATGATGCTTTCTCTCTCATTTATTCATTGCCCTTTTAGGGGCTTCGTACAATACAAATGCAAATATTTTATCCTTTCGAGTCATCTGTCGAGTCAAGTCTGAAGTCATGAATACCAAGTCAAAGTCAAGTCGAGTCTTTTATCAATGTTAGTCAAGCAAGTCTCAAGTAAAAAAACGTGACTCGAGTCCCCCACCTCTGTTATATACTGTTAGAATGTTGCTGTATTACTGTATCAAATATAATAAACATAAACAGTTCGTAAAAGTAGTATTTTTTTTTTTTTTAACTGAAAGTTTGTAGGGAGTTTTTATTGTGTTAACTGTATATGTATCTATGTTTTTTAGATTTACTTTCTCTCTTTCTCTGTCCGTCTGTTTTAGAAACCGAAAGGAAGAGAGGGACGTCACAGCTGTCAGCAATGTGATGAATCCTTTACAACATCTGGAAATTTAAAACGCCACCTGCTTATTCATACTGGAAAAAAACCATACAGCTGTGAAGAGTGTTGCAAAACGTTCACAAGATCAGGTTCTCTCATAACCCATCAACGTATTCACACAGGAGAGAAACCGTACAGCTGTGAAGAGTGTGGGAAAACGTTCACTACATCAGGTCAACTCAAAACACATCAGCTTGGTCACACTGGAGAAAAACCATACAGCTGTGAAATGTGTGGGCAAACATTCTCAACATCATATTATCTTAAATCACATCACCGTAGTCACACGGGAGAGAAACCGCACAGCTGTGAAGAGTGTTACAAAACGTTCGCGACATCAGGTTCTCTCATAATCCATCAACGTATTCACACAGGAGAGAAACCGTACAGCTGTGAAGAGTGTGGGCAAACGTTCACTACATCAGGTCCTTTCATATCACATAAACGTATTCACACTGGAGAAAACCCGTACAGCTGTGAAGAGTGTGGGCTATCGTTCACTCAATCAGGTCATCTCAAAACCCATCAACGTATTCACACAGGAGAGAAACCGTACAGCTGTGAAGAGTGTGGGAAAACGTTCACTCAATCAGGTTCTCTCAAAATACATCAACGTATTCACAGTGGAGAAAAACCGTACAGCTGTGAAGAGTGTGGGAAAACGTTCATTCAATCAGGTGCTCTCAAAACACATCAACGTGTTCACACTGGAGAGATACCGTACTGGTGTGAAGAGATGCTGTTTTCTCCCTAACCCAGTGGTTCTCAAACTTTTTCTGTCAGGACCCCCTTTGGAGAAAAAAAAAAAGTCGGGCCCCCCCCCCCCCCCACCACAAATATTGGGCCAAGTTAACATTTATTAAAATACATCAATATTAACGTGAGCATTCCCTTATCACTGAGCTGAGGTTATCTGAGCCTCTCAGTCTGACAGGTGAGAGTTTTTCCACCTTGTTGTTGGAAAAAGTTCCTTATATCCGTTAGCGTAGCTAGCTAGCACCAGATGCTAACAACAACAATCTCCGGTACCGGTGCACACTCTCTCTCGCGCACGCACAAAAAAAGAATATTATTTTTGAATCAATACATTTTCAAATTATAAATTTCACACATAAAATTAAAAAATACATACATTTCTTGGGGGTGCTTTGGCTATCCTAGGGGGACCTGTAGCACCCCCTAGCGCCCCCCTGACGCCGCCTATTGACCTTCCATCCTCAAAATGTACATTACACACCTGTGTCCTACAGCGCCCTCATAGGTTTCCCTATGCTCCCCTGTTTGGTTAATAAAATGTCGTGACTTAAACTTTGATTGGGATGTTTTGATAGTTCCTGTTGAGTTGGCAGTCTGTTCTGGTCTAAAAAAAAAGAACCAATGATGAATATATCTAGAAAATATTCCTGATGTTTTCAGTTTGATTCTGTTCTCTTTTGTCTAAATTATCAGAATTTACCAAAAATAAAAAAGGCCTTAAACAGACTCACATCTCTGCATATTTTGTGTGTTATTCAGCACATTATAAACATGTAATTCCCTTGTTTTAGGGCCGCTGACTGCTGGATGAAATGTATCACTCAAACTGTAATTTTAATGAAAAATATACTTTTTAACTCAGTGTGTTTGACCTGGTTTGTTCCCAGTGAAGGACTCCAGCTCATAATGAGGTAACTGTTAACCTGTTAAGCCCCAAGCCTGTTTTTCAGGTCTCAGGCAAAAAATGACTATATCTTCACTTCTAAAAGGGTTAAATTAATAATCTTTTTTCTCAAAGCAATGATAAACCTGTGAGTTGGATGTAGAAAAGTATGAATCAATATAGATGTTTTTATGTTAAAGATTGAACATAGTAAAAAATGATTAAATCATAGTTTCCGTCCAAAAAAACCACCCTTGAATGATGGGATAGTAGACTAAAAGCTTTTATAACATATAAGTACCCTGTATCAGGACAAAACAAGTTAAATTTGACCTTTTTAGAGAGGTTTAGAACAAAAGAACCACATCTGGGGTCACTTGGGTGTATTTGCCATTTCCAACAGTGCAACACAATAAAACAGATACACAGAAAAATAGTGCAAGTAAATAAAAAAAGAAAAAAGTGAAATAGTGCAATAAGAGTCTATATACAAGTGATTGGAATATATGATATATTAGATAAATAATTTCTAAGTAGCAGCCAGATGTTGTTTCAAAGTTCAGGTGTTTAATAGTCTTATGGCCTGTGGGACGAAACTGTCCCTGAGTCTGGTGGTTTTAGTCCGGATGCTGCGGTACCGCATGCCAGACGGCAGCAGACAGAACAGTTTGTGGCTGGGGTGATGGGGGTCTTTTATAATCCTGAGGGCTTTCTTTAAAGGTCCCATGTCATGCTTTTCCGGTAATTACCCGTCCCCTTGTGTGTTATGAAGGTGTTTATGCATGTAAATGGTATGCAGAGTAAAAAACCCTCAAGGTACACCCTGTAGCGAGTAAAAATAACACAAAAAATACCTCCCCAAAACGCCTCGTTGGAGATTTCTCGTTTTCTTCCTGGGTATCGCTACGTAGGGATACCCAGTAGCCACGCCCAGAGCTATGGCCGCACCCTCTGCCAGCCTTTAACGAAACAAAGCTTCCCAAACCTTTCAGCGATTAATGCCGGATATGTACAGCGTAGGGCACTGAAGAACGATGCTGTTCCTACTTTGTTTGGACCAGCGGGAGATTCGGTACACAACCTGTAAGTATTCATTGTTGTTTGTGTATTTATGATGTTTAAAACAAACAAGGTATCTACCACGACTGTTTCAATGGGTAAACGTTTTTCGGGCTACTACGTTGGGATCGCAGAGAAATGCTCTCCGCAGACCCATTCTCAGTGTTATAAACCTTTTTCTTACTCAATCACAAGCCACACTTATTGTTTTCACTTCGGCTGTGAGTGTTTGTGTGCAGGGCCGTATCCACCATTGAGGTCACCGAGGTCCGGACCTCGGTAATTTTTTCCGAGCTGTGTATATTACAAAACTTGTTAAACAATTGCACTAAAAGGGATTCTTTGTAGTACTTCCATTTACTGACTATGGGAGCGCATATAGGAGCAGAGGAGTGATGAGGTATCTAGAGATCTGAGTCCAGCGGGCTGCTTGTGTTTCTGTTCCTCACAGGACATCATAGGACCAGCAGATGGTTAGTCCACTGACTAAAGTGAACACTCTACTTTAGTCAGTGGACGTCCGACAACATGCACACTAACTTATATTGCAGCTATAGGCAGTAGCGTGGCATGGGAAAAAAATTAGGGGAAGCCAATAATACGTCCTTTCTTTTGGGTCGAGGGTGTGGTGGTCAATGTAATAACGTAACCAGATGAGTGATTACAGCACCGGGTATCATTTTACACACATTTGTATCATACAGATGCAGGACTTACACACGCCTGTTATCTAACCGACAGATCCGCACGCACTCTCCAGCCGAAACTCTAATAAGCATTCATTCACAAACTACCCTCCATAATTGCACTTGCTTCAGTTGCTTGCTATTTTCTAACGGCGGTGAGAGTGGTGCAGTGGCGCTATCTATCTTCTATCGATTCGATTTATGATTAGAAAATTATAAAAGTTGGGTAGACATGTGGATATTATCCGACTGAACACAACGTGACCAATCACAGTTTAACAGGGGCATGACGTGAGTCTCATCTGATTGGTCAATCCATTGTTTTTCACCAAGGGAAGCCAATTTCGGCTGGCCTCCTCTCGCAACAGTGAGTGCAATCTACTGTTTCACCATAACATCTAGAGGGGCGCTGTTTCACTCTTTGTAAAATACTCAATGACAATGGGGGAGAGACGGGCCGGCAGCAACACACAACAAAGAATTTCTGAAACTAAACAAAATGTTTTTATTTATTTATTAAAATTATAACTACAATCCGAAAAAACAGGGGAAGCCTGGCTTCCCTTGGCCTCCGGGAGAAAACGCCACTGGCTATACTTTGGTTTAAATTGCGTGAATAAACTAGCTAGAGAGCTAAAGTTAATTACATTCATCCAATGTCAGAAGGATTACCTTTTAACAAACGTTGTAATACTTTTCTTTCATTTCAATCTGAGTAAAACATTGAAGATATAACATTGTATTGTTTTATTTTTACACTGACTCAGATATAATGAAAAGACTACATCAGTCGAGGCTCAGCATTGGTAAGGAAGAGACAGGACAGGCAGAGAGACAGAGAGAGAGAGAAATGTGATGGAAATCAGGGAGGAACTGCAGGTACAGTCACACAAAAATAATGTAGGCTTAATAACCCCATCTATCCATAACTTAGTCTTCATTTACAATAGGCATATTTTTAAAACAACATACATCTATTGCAGTTATGTCATAATAACATACAATTGTATAAAACACAATTTGCTTACATCTTTGTTCTCTTTTGAGAATCAAACAAAACATATTTAAATAAAATAAAATAATGCAAACAAACAAGTGAAATGAACTAAATTGCTGAATTGCTTTTAATTCACTGGCAGGAGCGACAAGTGAGGAGCAAAAAGTGAACAACGAGGGAGAGATTGAACAAAGAGAAAGAGTAGAGGACAGAGAGAGTAATGAACAGGAAGAAGACAGAGACTCAAGAAGATGGAAGAGAGGGTGCAGGTTATGGAAAGGAGAGAAACATGGAAAATGAATGTTGACAATGTTTTGTGATCATGTTAGCCTCTTCTGCATGTCCAGTTCATTAATAGTAACAATCAACTGATTATTATGTATTACACATTCAAAAATAATTGATGCTGCAGCCCACTGACATTGTTTGAAATCAATATATTATCCAATTTGTGACCCCCCACAGGACTTAAAAAGCACCTAACTAGATCATGAAAATCCTAAAAATCTATACCCCAGAACCCCCCTAGCATGTTTGGACCTAGGTATTTACGAAATCCTGGATACGGCCCTGTTTGTGTGTGCTCAGGATGAGTTTAGCTTGTTCTCCTGTATCGCCGAGACGGAAAGCCTGTCTGCTCCTGCAGCAGCTTACACAGCTGTGAGGAGCTGCGAGCAGAACGAGCCTCTCTGCTTCGCGACCAATCAGAGCACACTGGGCTCACAGGGAGGGGGGGCAGGAGCTCCAACAAGCCGTTTAGGACAGAGAGTGAATACCGGTGAATACACATATTTTACAGAGATGCTGTATGAGAAACCAATGTGAGTTTGGAAAATTGCACAGTGTAAATCTATTTCAGTATACCTCAACAATGGAATTATGATCAGTAGAAATGGCCATGACATGGGATCTTCAAGGTTACCCTGGTATTTTTACTCCACTACATTTATTTTAGTTGCTTTACAGATTTGGATTAATGATGTGAAATATAAACAACCCTTAAATCAGACTTTAGTTACACCTGAGTAACATTCAGGGAACGTGATTGTCAAGTGCCAACAATCAGGCGAGATATTTGGTAGTGGGTGCTTGAGAAGACTACATATGTATCTGCAGATCCCTATAGCATATTCATTACTCGTTATTCTCTAATCGTTCATAATGGCTATTTTGCACATCCCTTTCAAGATTTCCTAAGGTTTATTGACACATCATATACACAACTACGGTGTAGTTATGCAATGAATTAAAAACTTGGGTCACAGGTTCCTCAACAGTGCATTACAAGACATCTATCAATATGTGTGTGTACCTCCACCATTAAACTGTTGTATTCTGCACATTTCTTATACTATCTACATACATCTTATAAGAGTATAATAAATATGTATAATATCGGTTAAAATAAGTGCTTCAACATAGTTAACATTGCAGGAAAGTTAATTGTCAAGTTCCAAAACAAACCATGCAATATATTAGTACTTTTTGTCAGGCTTAATATTTCTCTGTAGTTACCCCCAAAGCTTTTTTCTTATTTAAAAGAAGACCTTAACCTAAAGTATTCTTTAATGTTTAAATAAAGCCTTATTAGTTTGTCTGTTTTGCACATCCTCCTATTAATCTTTTTTAATATCAGGCACTAAACTGTTTTATTGTAGAGATCACTTACAGTATCTTCTTGATATTTTCTATTCTATGATTCACCTTCTACTTTCCCACTATTTTGTATGTACTCTTAATATTTAATTGTTTTTATCAAATATAACACATTCAAAAGTGCTTTACAAAAATGAAAGACATTAAGAAAAAGGCACTTTAAAACAATTAAAAAGCAACACAATCTTCCTGCATTGCAATTACTCTAAACGTGTAATAACGTTTTTAACCAGTAGGTGGTTTGGGTTAAAAAGCTGTCAAGTTGATGATGTTTCTGGTTTAGTTTACGACGGATATATTTTGTTATTGTTTTGATATTTGTAACACAAAAGCGATGGAAAAAACCCACAGCAACACAGAAAAGATAGTCTTAACATGACCCAGCGGTCTAGCAGCTAATAAAAAACAATAATATCAAAACAAATGACTAACTTTATTGTGAAATTAAAACAGAACGGTAAAAGAATATTTTCCGGTTTATTCTGAGGCCCGATCTCATTAGATAAATAAAGAACTACGACAGATGTGTAATATTTAATGCAGCCAAACCATTTATTACAATGCATTCATATGATGAATTTCAAAGAGTAAAGCAAACACTGCTGAATAAAGTATGATTTTATCTTTTACGAAACGTTTTTTTTCATATGGAATGCAGTTGGAGGTCAACCAATCATAGAGCTTGAGGACTAATCACGGGGTTTGTCGAGCAAAGCGGAATGATAGCTGAGGATTCTGGGTAGTGTAGTGTCTTCGGCCATCCTAAACTCTGAAAAAATATTTGCTTCTCCGAATCGAAGGGGAAAAATACAAAAGCATTGCACACAATTTAAACCAATCAATGTTGTGTAATTAACAAGGATAATCAGGTGTTTGAGTTGATGAGTAGTGCAGATATCACTGTAAAATCAATCAACAGTAAAGAGAATACTTACTTCCGGGTGTAAAATCCTCCGTTATCCAATGGGAATGGACGCTCACATTGCCTTTAACTGCCGCCGACATGGACCGATGCGGTGCTTCCCTGAGCGTCAAATACCTCCGCCGATAGGAAACATTGCAATCAGTTTAAAGCTCTTTACGTCCGTTTATGAAGCTGAAGGAGACTCGGCGCATCACAACTGGACGCCACGGGACCCTGACCAAGCGTCGCTATTGGACTATCAGGGAGTGAGACTGTGTTGAATCAGCACCTGCAAGGTTGGGGAGAGCGCAGCGTTTCTGTCTGATCCGCGCAGTAGTTGAGGGGAGATCTCCTCGATTAATTCATGACACAGAAGCCCTGAGACACAGTTTCGTGAACATTGTTGTGTTTTGCCTCTCTCACTCTCACTCCTCAATGGTAAGGTGTAGGTGGATTTAGGATCTTCCCCCTCGATTCTATTGGCTCTAACGGCTCAAAAGTGTTGTCACCAAAATCGACCGATGGGTTCCAGAGAAATGGCAAATTTACCCAAATGACCCAATAGGTGGTTCTTTTTTTCTAAACCTCTCTAAAAAGTCAAATTTAACTTGTTTTGCATCAATCTTGATACAGGGTATTTATATGTTATACAAGCTTTTAGTCTACTATCCCATCATTCACGGGTGGTTTTCACTATAAGTAATGTTTTTTTTGGACAGAAACTATAATTTAATAATTTTTACTATGTTCAATCTGAATTTACTTTAAAATAAAAACATCTATATTGATTCATACTTTTCTAAATCCAACTCACAGGTTTATCATTGCTTTGAGAAAAAAGATTATTAATTTACCCTTTTAGAACGGAAGATATAGTCATTTGTTCTGGGAATGTCATTTTCGAGCCTGAGACCTGAAAAACAGGCTTGGGGCTTAACAGGTTAACCGTTACCTCATTAGCCGCGTTCACACCGCGTACTTTGCAGTGCACTTAGTGCCCCAGCACTTATTACCCCAGCACTTATTACCCCAGGGCACCAAGTACCAATCGCGTTCACACCGGAGTACTTTTCCCTGAGGGAAGATTACGCAAATGAGCCGCTGACGTCACTTCATCTTCTTCTGCTTTGGGTATAATGGCAGGCTGCAAACAACTTCACGGCGTATACTGCCGCCGGAAGTCCCCGGAGTTGGGGACTGGCTTCAGTAGAAGCTGCTGGGACTCCCAGCAGCTTCTACTGAAGCCTTCCGAGTAAATCGCCACAACGCCGACACCTCCTCATCACTCCATCGCTCCCATGTTTTTGTTTGTGTTGCCATAAGTTATTCTCTCTCCGTTGGTAAGCAGGGCTAATGCTAATGCCACAAATATAATGGCGGCTTCACAAAACTTTTCAGAGTTTTACGGGGCATGGTTTGCAATTCACACAGCCAATCAGAAATGGGGCTCTTTTTCCCACCAGGATAGTACCACCACTCTAGCAGGCACTAAAAATGGGGGTAAAAGTTCCCGGCACTAAGTACTCTTTTTGGTGTGAACACAACATTAGGGGTACTAACGGAACTAAAGGGGAAAAGTACTGTGGTGTGAACGCGGCTATTGTGAGCTGGAGTCCTTCACTGGGAACAAACAAGGTCAAACACATTGAGTTAAAAAGTATATTTTTCATTCAAATTAAAGTTTGAGTGATACATTTCATCCAGCAGTCAGCGGCCCTAAAACAGGGGAATGACATGTTTATAATGTCCTGAATAACACAAAAAATATGCAGAGATGTGAGTCTGTTTCTAAGGCCTTTTTTATTTTTGGTACATTCTGATAATTTAAACAAAAGAGAACAGAATCAAACTGAAAACATCAGGAATATTTTCTAGATACATTCATCATTGGTTCTTTTTTTTAGACCAGAACAGACTGCCAACTCAACAGGAACTATCAAAACATCCCAATCAAAGTTTAAGTCACGACATTTTATTAACCAAACAGGGGAGCATAGGGAAACCTATGAGGGCGCTGTAGGACACAGGTGTGTAATGTACATTTTGAGGATGGAAGGTCAATAGGCGGCGTCAGGGGGCGCTACAGGTCCCCCTAGGATAGCCATAGCACCCCCAATAAATGTATGTATTTTTATGTGTGAAATTCATAATATGAAAAATTATTGATTCAAAGATAATATGCTACAGTACAAGAATGTCTGGGTCTCTGTGATTTATTCAAGCTTGGCTCTGTGTGTGTGTGGGGAACGAGCCATTTTTTGTGTGTGTACGCGAGAGAGTGTGCACCGGTACCGGAGATTGTTGTTGTTAACATCTGGTGCTAGCTAGCTACGCTAATGGATATAAGCAGGGCTGCACAGAACTGGTGCTCAGGTGCACATGTGCACCTCCGCCAAAAAAAGAGCACCGGGTCATTTGAAAAAAGGCGCATTTGCGCACCAACATTGAGAGAGAGAGAGAGAGAGGGAGAGAAGAGAAAAGAGAGGAGAGAGAAGAGAGAGAGATATTTGCGAGTTGCATATGAACTCAGGGCCGACCCGTGGCATTGGCGTTATAGATGTTCGCCTAGGGCGCCAGATCTGTGGAGGCGCTGCGCTGGCAGTTCTGGGAGGGAAACTTTGACCGTTGGTGCTCATCCTAATTTTCGGCCTTGATGTAACAACATTCATAATTAAGTAAATGTAACACCCTTTTCACCCCGGTTACACGTTTCATTTGCCCTGTACGATGGGCGCTGGAAGTGATTAAAATGGGGGATGTTGGCTTATCTGGCGCCCGCAGCTCACAGCCAATATGCGAATGAGCGAGGGAGGGTGCACCGGTACCGGCGCTGTTGTTATTAGAATCTGGTGCTAGCTGCTCTAACGGATATAAGAAGATGTTTCTACAATAATGTGGAGGAGAGTCCTCTCCAGTCAGACTGAGAGGCTGATTCTACAGCTCAGTGAGGTGAAGGGCTCTGAGGGGTTAGATAGTTCACTTTAGTCTAAGTTCAAACAGTTTGGTCACAATTTATGTAAACACATATTTCCAAGGCAGTCCTTTATAATTATTGGGATAAACAGGTTTGAAATCATTCCAATGTATACTATAGGACAGTAAGCAAAAATATCCTTTAAAACTGGAGATAAAAAAATGCATCAATAAATGTTAAGGTAAAATAAGATATGAATGAACACAAATAAAATAAGTTAAATTCATTTGTTATTGGCTATGGTAGGTTATTGGTTATGTTCACATACTTATTTGATTACACCCACTTGTCTAAGATGACAGAGACTTTCGACCCAAAACCAGCTGTTGACTTGTGGATGCAAGCAGCTAATAGCAGACTCAACCAGAGAGAAAGTAGTAGGCCTATATCATCAGCTACCATGTCTGACAGTCAGGAGGGTAGTGATGACAGCTTGTAGGATTACTGGTCGTGCTAATGTTGTCTTGTGTTCACCTCTGCATGTGTGTTCTGTGTTCACCTCTGCATGTGTGTTCAGTGCCGTGTGTCAGGCAAATAAAGTCAAGACCCCCTCAAAAGTTACGATTTATTTCATTTTAAGGATGAGCCCCAAGCAACATCTCCAGGTGCTCCTTTGTGAACCAGGGCAAAAAAGTTATGTGCACCCCTGGATATAAGGAGCTTTTTCAACAACAAGGTAGAGGGAGAACTCTCGCCTGTCAGACTGAGAGGCTCAGATAACCTCAGCTCAGTGAGGTAAAGGACTCTCTCAGTGTATGAGACCCACTAATAACTAATCTCAGTGAGTAATCTAAACGGTTTGGTCGCGATTAATGTAAACAATTATTTCCGAGGCAAACGTTTATATGATCATTATAGGTATTCAAAAATAAAAGAATAAATGAAAAACAGTTATGAAATAGTATGACAGTAAAACAATACAGTTTAAAATATCCATAAAGAAAAAGAAAATCTGCTTACAGTTCTATTTCATATGGGTGTTGAGAGATGCATCCATGGATCTCTTAATTTTGCTCTCAAAGTGCACCAGATTGAGGCATTTAACTTCAATATTTAACTCCCACACCCCACTTATAAAAATAGCACTTTACCCCTGCTTACACCTATATGCGGCGAGTTGATTATTGAGCCTTCATTTTAATAGTCGCAGGTACACTGTTTATGTGCGTGGGGATTGTTGCAGTACAAAATTCCACTGTAGCGAACAGTACGTGTTGTCGCTATAAAAATTAACGCCACTAACTATTTTAACGCATGTGTATTTTTTGTCCTCGGCTGCCCCGTAGTTTCAGAGCGCATCAAGTTTAAAATACCATCTACAGGCTGATACTGACAGCCCCGCTCCTGCCGCCCGCTTGCGGCAGACCACACTTACACGCTCACCAGCAGGCCTGGACTGGCCATCGGGAGGACCGGGAGGGTGTGTGTATGTGTGGCGTGAGCGAGAGAGAACCTTACATGTATTGTTGTTGTTAGCATCTGGTGCTAGCTAGCTGCGCTAACGGATATAAGGAGCCGTTTCAATGAAAACAGAGGAGCGACATTTCGCCGACAACTGCGCCGAGCACTTGACTTTATGCAGGTAGCCAAACAGTGGGACATTGTACGGAAAGGCAGCACACTCAGCACTCAGTGCGCGCAACATGATTGCAGCGTCCAGGCAGCTCCCATTCGAGCATATGCCTTGAGTTGCACATAGCTCCAATGATCCATCAGTCCGTCCACCCCTAATTATAATTTATTGTTCTGGTAAAGGGATTGCAAAATTATATTATGTATTTATTTTTGTTGAGCACACAGACTGCTGGAGAATTGTTTTAATATCACTGTTATAACAAAGTGATAAAGGAATGCTCACGTTAATATTGATGTATTTTAATAAAGATTAACTTCGCCCACTACTTGACTATTTATGTTGGGGGGGGCCCGACTTTTCTTTTTTTTTCTCCAGAGGGGGGCCTGACGGAAAAAGTTTGAGAACCACTGGGTTAGGGAGAAAACAGTATCTCTTCACACCAGTACGGTATCTCTCCAGTGTGAACACGTTGATGTGTTTTGAGAGCACCTGATGTTGTGAACGTTAGCCCACACACTTCAAAGCTGTACGGTTTTGCTCCAGTGTGAATACATTGATGTGTTTTGAGAGCACCTGATTGATTGAACATTTTGCCACACTCTTCACAGCTGTACGGTTTTTCTCCTGTGTGAATACGTTGATGTATTTTGACAGAACCTGATTGAGTGAACGTTTTCCCACACTCTTCACAGCTGTACGGTTTTTCTCCAGTGTGAATACGTTGATGCGTTTTGAGTTCACCTGATGTCTTGAATGTTTTCCCACACTCTTCACAGCTGTATGGATTTTCTCCAGTGTGAATATGTTTATGTGATATGAAAAGACTTGATGTAGCAAACGTTTGCCCACACTCTTCACAGCTGTACGGTTTCTCTCCTGTGTGAATACGTTGATGGATTTTGAGAGACCCTGATGTCGTGAACGTTTTGCAACACTCTTCACAGCTGTGCGGTTTCTCTCCCGTGTGAATACGGTGATGTGATTTAAGATAATACGATGTTGAGAATGTTTGCCCACACACTTCACAGCTGTATGGCTTTTCTCCAGTGTGACCATGCTGATGTGTTTTGAGTTGACTTGATTGAGTGAACATTTGCCCACACTCTTCACAGCTGTATGGTTTCTCTCCTGTGTGAATACGTTGATGGGTTATGAGAGAAACTGATCTCGCGAACTTTTTACAACACTTTTCACAGCTGTACGGTTTTTCTCCAGTATGAATAAGCAGGTGGCGTTTTAAATTTCCAGATTTTGTAAAGGATTCATCACATTGCTGACAGCTGTGACGTCTCTCTCTTCCTTTCGGTTTCTAAAACAGACGGACAGAGAAAGAGAGAAAGTAAATCTAAAAAAACTTAAATATATATACAATTAACACAATAAAAACTCATTTAATACAAACTTTCAGTTAAAAAAAGAAAAAAAGAAACTACTTTTATGAACTGTTTATGTTTATTATATTTGTATTATATTTGATACAGTAATACAGCAACATTCTAACAGTATATAACAGAGGTGGGGGACTCGAGTCACATTTTTTTACTTGAGACTTGCTTGACTAACATTGATAAAAGACTCGACTTGACTTTGACTTGGTATTCATGACTTCAGACTTGACTTAGGCTTGAGACAGATGACTCGAAAGGATCAAATATTTGCATTTGTATTGTACGAAGCCCCTAAAAGGGCAATGAATAAATGAGAGAGAAAGAATCTTGTTCGCACAGGAGACAACCGTTTCATTTCAGACTGTTATGTGTATGTGGGGAAATGGCAGTGCATACATTATTTGAAATATATTTCGAACTCGGACTTCATTTTAGGGAAATTTCGGCCAGGGATGTAGAGCTATTTGTTTAACCTGAGCCTGTTTTTCAGGCCTCAGGCTCGAAAATGACAAGCCCAGAACAAATGACTATATCTTCACTTCTAAAAAGGGGTAGATTAATAATCTTTTTTCTCAAAGCAATGATACACCTGTGAGTTAGATATAGAAGTGTCAGAATCGATATAGATGATTTTATTTTAAAGTAAATTCAAATTTAACATAGTCAAAAAAACAAACATTACTTATAGTGAAAACCACCCTTGAATGATGGGATGGTAAACTAAAAGCTTTAGCAATCAAAACTATAAAATATAATAAGTACCCTGTATCAAGATTGATGCAAAACAAGTTAAACGTGACCTTTTTAGAGAGATTTAGGAAGAAAAAAAAACACCTCTGGGTGTATTTGCCGTATCTCTGGACCCCTTCGGTCAATTTTGGTGATTGAAACCTCTTTTTAAACCGTTAGAGCCAATATGATTGTTCCTATCCGAATTGTGGCAATGTTTGGCGATACAATGAGGCATATTTCTATAGAATTGAGAGAGTAACTAGAGTAAACAACATGAACAAAGCACATACGTGAATTTGTCCTTGACACCAAACGCATAGTTCACGTCACTTCCGGTCAAATAAGTCATGTGACTCGTCAAAATGGCGCCGCCCACAGTGTTGATGTTATTTCGGTAATTAATCAGTTTAAAATCACTGATAACGTCATCGGATTAAAAAGAAAAAAAGAAAGACTGGCAGAGACTAGTCTGTTTTATCGGATGATAATTATTTAAAAATGCGTGTCATGAGCATTCCCTCGCTTTAATGTTTGAGCACCCTCTATGAAACGTCAAGCTACCCCACAGCACCCCCTAGAGAAAATGTCTGGCGCCGCCACTGCTTTGTACCCCTAGATTTAGAAGGGAACGTAACATACACGCAGATCAAAACGGCTTTGTTAAAAATCCTCAGGGATTCCATAATGTAAGAAGGGTTACTTTTCATGAAGGAACCCCGGACAAGGCCATTTGGTCTCTCGATGCAGAAAAGGCGTTTGATAGAGTCGAATGGCCCTATCTGCTAGAAGTGCTTAAGCGCTTTGGTCTTGATGACTACTTTCTTAAATGCATTCAAATTATATTTTTTGATTCATCCGCAGTAGTATTAACCAATAATTGTATTTCTCAACCATGTACGAGACAAGGCTCTCATATTTCGCCTCTACTTTTTCTGATGGCTATTATATGGAGCCGTTGGCAATAGCCATACAATCACACCCTTTGATTTATGGTATTAAGACAGGGCACCTAGAGCATCATATAGCATTGTATGCAGATGATGCCATAGTGCTTTGATCAGGTCTTGCAAAATCCCTCTTAAAAGTAATCAATCAATTTGGTAAATGCTCAGGTTTTAAGGTGAACAAAGATAAATCCTCTATTATGTTTCTCAATGAACAGGAGGGAAGAAATCCAAAATGATCTTTCCCATTTGTAAATGCCATAGATGGTTTTGCTTATCTGGGTATTACATTTACACCAAAGATAGACATTTTCAGTGCGTCTAATTACGAACCCTTGTTAGTTTAAGTGTCAGAAGATTCCACTAGGTGGACAGCATTGCCTTGTCCTTACTGGAAATAATTAATATAATTAAGATGAGTATATTGCCAAAATGTTTATATCCTTTTCAATCAATCCCACTAGCACCTCCTCCTCCATTTTTTTTAAAAATAAGAAAGCTACTTTCTAAATGTATTTGGAATAACAGGAAGCCGAGACTTAGACTCTCTCTGTTGTATTTATCTTACGATAGGGGAGGGTTAAAACTACCACATTTTTAGTGGTACTACTGGGCGGCACAATTGAGG
This sequence comes from Harpagifer antarcticus, assembly GCA_902827135.1. Taxonomy (NCBI): domain Eukaryota; kingdom Metazoa; phylum Chordata; class Actinopteri; order Perciformes; family Harpagiferidae; genus Harpagifer; species Harpagifer antarcticus. The sequence goes on from CADEHL010001070.1 coordinate 1,513,852, forward strand.
GCTACAATGTTTTGGTTTTAAAGAGGAGTTGATTTGCCGTGGCTACGAGTTGAGTTGTTGTCTTCAAAGGGTTTGATGCTGGATATCTTTCTATACTCTGCTCCTTCTAAAAATCTAAGGAAAAAAACAATGAATCCCTTTGTGAAAAATAAAATGTCTGGCATGAAGCCCATAAATGTATAGGCGACTCCCCAATGTTGTCTTGTTCTCACCTATTTGGGGCAATGAACTCTTCAGCCCGGGTAAAAATGACATGGACTTCCAAACATGATTAAGTAAGGGTATTGTAAGGCTACTGGATTCATATGAGGACGGCAACCTAATGTCGTTTGACGAGCTGAAAACAAAGTATGTCGTGCCACAGAAACACTTTTTCAAGTGGGAGTTTTATATTGGCAAACTTAAACAAGTTGTTGCAACAACCTCCTAAGTCCACAGTAGAGATACGGTCTATAAAAAACTGTAACAGCAAAGGACTGGTTACTCAATTTTACAACATAATGGTTGCAAACCATAAAGACAACTCAGAAAGTAAAAGACGTATTAAAGGATATTTCAGAGGATGATTGGGGTACAATTTGTTCAAAGGCACACTATTAATACAATATAATTGGATAATGAGAACTTACATCACCCTTGTGATGTTTAGCAAGTTTAACCCTAACATTCCTGATCTATGTTATCCATCAAGGTATGATCGCTTGAGGGATTGTGTAGAGGTTAAAAGATTTTGGACTTCTGTGACAAGATACATTTCCCAAATAACTTTGTTGCGAACACCTATAAGCCCTAAACTTTGTATTTTAAGCATTTATCTAGAAGACTGTTCGCTATCGGTTAGGGAATGAAAAATGGTTAACCTATGCCTTCTACAAGCCAGGCGCTCAATTTCTTTGGAAAAATGTTGGTTGCCCCTCCCTGGGCCACAGGTTAAACACTTTAACTTTGAGTCTGGCTCTTGAGAAACTCACATATATACTAAGGAAGAAAGCTTCTGAATTTTACACCATTTGGGAATTATTTTTGGAATTTATAAAAAAGTGGGGACATTGCAGAAGCGATGGAAGGTTAAAGTGAAATGACTAAACTACTACTACTGAGGACATTTTGAATTTGGTTAATCTATTTGGAGAATTGTAAGCTGTACTCTGCTCTGTCTGTGGATGTGCTTTTAATTTATTTGTTGAATTTGCTAATGTAATATATTCTTGGTCTGTACTTTAAACTGATTGTTGATTCTAGTATCTGCACACTTTTCTTTGCATTATTTTTGAATCTGCCATATGTCTAATGTTGGGGAATGTTCGGTTGTGTTTACGTAATGTGATACATGTTAGAACATTACTAAGTAGTAATGTTCTAACCTATATCTAACCATATTGTGCATTACTATTGTATTTTCTAAACAGGTTGTGATCTTTCATTTGGGGATAACAGTGTTAGGAATATATTGTGATGAAGTGCACACTGACCTGAGCTCCAGGGTTCTTTTTGTTCTCCTCCATGCTGCTCTCAGTGCTCCTTCTCCAGCTGTGTCTCTGAAATAAACAACACAACTACAGCTGACACAAAACAAGACGACTCAATACAACCGACAGACACAACAAAACAAATCTACAGCCACTTCGTAGGTTCATAGCAGAGGCGAGAAGTAACTAAGTGATTTACTCAAGTACTGTACTTAAGTACTATTTAGAGGTACTTGTACTTTACTATTGAAAAGGAATCTAACTTCGATACAACAGGGGGGCAGCTTACAGCGTGGCCTCTAACACCAGCTGCCCATCGTATCACTTATTTCAGGCACTAAAGCAGGGTTCTGCAACCTTTTTGATATGAAGTGAAATTTAAAAAATCTGATTAGAGTGCCGACGTTCGTGGGGGGAGCCTCGCTGCGGGGAAGCTGTGGACCTCTTCCTTCTGTCAGTACAACTTACATGATGCAGTTTAAAACCGAACCGAGCCATGTACAGCTCCTTATACTGCAATGTGTGAAGTGTGCTACACCCTTGATCGTTTCACCATGGAGGAAGGCAGCAGAAAGTCGAATGGAGTTAAGAGAGCGGGGCCTAGAAGTTACCCTTCTGCGCTGCATTGCGTGCATGGCTTCCTTCTGCAGGGGGACACGCGCTCTGCCGGTGGTCTCGTTCAGGATCCGAAAATACAATTAAAATATTTTGTACACTTATTCCTAGTGTGCCACTGGTTATGGTGGCCCGCGTGCCAGGGGTTGCCGACCCCTGCACTAAAGCGCCGGATGTCCGACCGCCAGGATAGCAAAATGGAGTGTGTAGTGCAGTAGGTGTTGGTGGGCTGGTAGAACCGCAGAGCAGTATCAGGTGTGGTTTCCCCTTTTCTACCTAGGAGGTCACATAGGTTAAATTCTTACTTAATGAATCAATTAACAATGGAAAGTTAAAATTAAACAAATGAAGAATAGAGTAATGATATGCAATTTTAACAAAAGGGAATATGAACATTTTTATGAAAGCAAAACAAATTTTCAATGTCATGTTTACAATTGAGATTTCTTTTAACTTCAATTTAAAATATACACATTGAATTCATTAACAGAAGCAAACTCAATAAAACTGTCTCTATTGTGTCAAAGTGTTAAAAAACACAACGCCTTCCTAGAATTGTGGTTTGAACTTTTATGCTTTGCTTGCACTTTCTAAAATGCATAATGTGCATAGGTTAAGAGTTCAGGATGTTCTGTCTAGTGTCACATGTCTGGTAAGACTTTATTGAGACATACATCCTTTTCATCAAACCAAATGATAGCCAATTTAGCATTTGTTATCAATGGTAAGCTTAATGGTGGGGTAGGTAATTTTGGAGAAACCAGCTCGAGTGCGCTAGCATTTGAAAATACACAGCCGGAAAAAATCTGCCACTTCCTCACAGAGCCCCTCCTCCAACACACACGAACGCGCACATGACCAATGAGGGCACGAGATAAGTTAGTGCACAGATGAAAGGCTGACAGGCAGGTAGGCCATCCAGTTACTTTAGCCGGGCCGGCTCAGATGATTGGTCGAGCTTTTTACAGCGCCACGGCTTCAAAGCACTTCAGATATTCATTGCTATCGGGATGTTAAGAGCACTCCATGGAATATAACAAAAAGTGTATCTCGAGCCGGTTTCTCAAACTTACCTACCCCACCTTTAATAGAGGTAGGTGAGGTAAAAGTGGGGTCTGTCACGGCCACTTGAACAGCAGGTCTGTCAACACTATTTCCGTTTAATGCTACTTTGTACTTTTACTCCACTACAATTCAGAGGTAAATGGTGTACTTTTACTCCACTACATGTATTGAATACCTTCAGTTACTTTACAGATTTGGATCAATGATGGGAAATATAAATCAACTCTTAAATCAGACTTTAGTTCCACCTGGAGTAAATTCACAAGCTAACCTGCAGTAAACACACACACACACACACACACACACACACACACACACACACACACACACACACACACACACACACACACACACACACACACACACACACACACACACACACACACACACACACACACACACACACACACACACACACACACACACACACACACACACACACACACACACACACACACACACACACACGTTACCTCTCTCTCTCCTCTTCGTCCTGGATCTTCAGTCTTTCTTCTCCTTGACAAGACACTGTCGTTAAACACACTAATCTCCCTTTAATGCCTTTACTTTACCGATCAGCCACGTGGTATAAAAAGCTACGAACAAAGAACGGGAGGCAACAAAACACGGTTTAACGGATAAAAGCATAAAATCACCCTCAAAGGATAAACTAACTCTTTGTATGTGTTTTTAAAAAAGTATCTTAAACACATTATATTCGGTATAAAATCTGCGTCAACATCTGTTAGCAACGTCTAGCTTCTGAGGACCGGAAGCTAGAAACGGACCGCCGCAATGCATCATGGGAGTTTAGTTTATGTTTTAAACAAATTCACTGCCTCCCTGTGGTGAAAAACGGTATTAAAATAAATATGAATTACAACAATAATAATAATAATATATAAATATGGGACTGGTATAGCGGATTATAAACGTTGGGAAAAATGTTTTTGTTCGTGATGATACACTCTCCACGGACTGCGGAAGCGAAATGCTTGATGGGAAACGACCATAGATGTATAATAAGAAGGAAACGACTCGCTGGTATCATTGGTGGCTTTTACCACGTGCTGTTGATGAAACTCTCCAATTGGCTCGGAAAAAGTTTGTTGTTGTTTTGTGTCAGTTTTACGTCGCCTCATCCATTCCCATTTGTCATCATTGTTCCACAAAGTTTATCATCATGAAATTAATATCTATATATTTTATACTATACTTGCACTGCTTACCGTTTTCATACTTTATATATCTTAGCATATTCATACACACTGTTCGTACTGCTCACAGGCTGATATCTAGTGTATTCAGACCCCTCACTGTTTATTCATCATTCAATTCATTCTATATTTGATTCTGTAGATTGTGTACATTACTTTTCACTTTACTGCTTGTTGCACCTGGTTGGAAGCTAAACTGCATTTCGTTGTCTCAGTACCTGTAATCTGTGCAATAACAATAAAGTTGAATCTAATCTGGAGCAGGAACACATTTATTTACTTAGTACATATCTGACATTAACGATTAAACATGTGTGCATTCTTTATAAATGCAAACCGAGTCAAGCCGACTCCGGAGGTGGCGGTATGCACCTTAAAGTTGTTTGCAATCCGCCAAAAAACCGAGAGAAGAAGAAGAAGAAGACGAAGCCGACTCCGAGCTGTCCGACTTCAGGCGAGCTTTTTGAGACCTCCCGGCTGCGATCGGCTATTCTCGTCTACTTTCGAGGCGAGCCGCAACGCGTCTCAAACAGGCCTAGGGCCCTTCTCACTTCTCTTATTTTTCATTTCCTCGCTCCTCGGTCTCGGTCTCACCGGAAGTTGTTTTTTCTGCGCCATCTTGAGTAGCGTCCCAATGGCCTTATTTTTGCCGGGGGACCGAGGATCGAGGAGCGAGGAGCTATAAGCGAGGAACCATCAGACCATCCTCCGATGAAATCCTCAGACACTCGCCCAGCCCCTTACTGTGTATCGCTCACTGATTGGACGATGCAGCGCATGCACTGATCTGATGCTTCTTGACATGAGAGCAGAGTGAAGAAAACACATGAACCTCACGGAGTCACTCCTCAGTTTATACCGTGTTTTGTTTCAATTCAAGTTTCATTTAGTTACAAATATGTGATATATCTGAACAACAAAGTGGTCCAAAATCATTTTAAACTTTTTTCGTTTTACATTTTCATTTATTCTCATTTCCATTCAATCAGTCATTAAGTGAATTTGCTACATATCCACACAAACAAACAAAGTGTGCAATCCAATGAATGTTAATCTAACTGGGTTTTGATAGATAACATATCTCTTTTTCTTCTCTAAATTATTTTATTTCTATTGTGCACTCAATATTAATCAAACTATTGTTCGTTTATACATTTTAAGAATGGCGTTTATCTTTTTTGAGAATGAGTTCTTATTTTATTTTATTTATTTGGGTCTGCAACAGATGATACAAATGTGTGTGTCAGTAAATGTGTACTAACAGAGGCGGGATGTTTGTGAAAACAACGGGGACAGAGCTGCTGTCAGACGATCAGCTGTGCAGCGTCATCACAAACGGACGTCGCTTCACGTGACGCTCCGGAGGAAAGGACGTCCCATTGCTCTTAAAACTAATTCCCCTGCTTCTCGTCGTTTCCTTGCATCTCTCCTTGCTTCCCTGGTGGGAGGGACTAGACGCAGGGAAACGACGCAAGTGAGGGACGCAAGGATTTAATTTAACCGAAGTGAGAAGGACCCCTAGTATGAAGCAAGCGGCAGCGTCTGAGGCTGCAGTCTCAGGACCGTAGTTGTTTTGCAACATCGCCACCTAGCGAATTGGATGACCGCAAAAGTACAACCAGCGATGATTGAGTCTCATACACAGCGAGTCTCTTTAGACATTGTAATGCTTGTTATTAACCATCTAAAAATGCATGAAAATGTGTTTTTCTTACAGAAATCAAATTATTATTATTAACAATTTGTCGTTAATATGTTTTTGTTTTTTTAATAACAAATGTATTTTGTATGTCAGAAGTAAAAAGATAGTCTTTTATATTTGTCTTATCAAATTTGACATACAACGTAAATATATGTAGACATACATTTAGATATATATTTTGTTAAAACAAAAGTATTTGATATTCCCAGTATTATTTATATTTATTTACTTTTTTTCTTGCCCTAACTTTTATTTTATTAATTTTTTTCCAGTTTTCGTTAGTTTTCTTTATTTTGTTGTACTCCTTAATTTCTATAAGTTTTTGATGAAATAAGTGCCATTATTATATTGATGCTAATGATGATGCACGGGAGGGCTACTCCCCATAAGCTATGCTTCAGCCCTCCCGCTTCTACTAATTTTGTTCATTTGTGTGTATGAATTATACGTTTTTGTTTTTGTATGATTTTAGTAGAATAAATAATTTTAAAAAAAAGTTTAGGAGGAGTTTAAAGTTTAAACTCCTTCCCACGCCTTTTCAGATGTGTAATAGGTACTGTAGATCATTTGTTTATATTTAATTTGTAAGTCAATACTATTTAGTTTATCAAATTGATACAGCTTATGTTTCTACAGTATCATAATTATCTTGTCATCTCATTATTATTATATATTTTTTTGTATTGTATTACACGTTAGAAATAAATCAAATCAAATGTGTCTTTGAAGAGGTGCTAGATTACTCAAAAACAACTGTTAGTGTGTTTATGTACCAGGCTGCAAAAGATAAACATGCATTTTGACCGAGAGGCATTTCAGTGCAGAATACATTTTTATTTATTGGGCACAATTTCCAGACTGTGGATTCTTCACTGGGGTGAGGCGGGGTCTGCTGTTCCCTCAGCTACCACAGCTCCAGCTGCAGTACCCCGGGAAGCCCCCTTCTGAATAAAAACCCTGTAACATTCCTCGCCGTCCACTTCCCCGGTAGCCTGTGCCGCTTGCTGCTGCTTTTAAATCCACTGCTGGGGAGACCGGACCGCCATTTAATTTGAAAAAAACTCACTCATCCCCAGCGCGCATTGCATCCTGGGATATAGTAGACCGCGGAGGATACAGATGCCATTTCTCAATCTCGAGGATACTGGCTTCCAAGCCAATATTTCAAGGATGCTACGTCATCGAGTGCCGCCGAAGGACTGTTCCAATCTCCAGCATACTTGGAATTCCACCGAGGCCGCGTTCTTGGTTTGAGGGAAATTTCGAGGCTGCACCTGGGTCGACTTCGCGTCCTTAAAATCCCCACAATGCTTTGCGCACGGACCAATTTCAAAAACCCTTGCGGAGAATGGCTGAACCGACGCAGCACACATTTAAATGTAAGTATGTAGTGGCTAGAACACGTGTTGGTAAATATGTTACTTTGTTACTTTGTTATCACCAAAAATGTGTTCCGTGAAAGTAAAGCAAGTTCATAATTAGATAGACATTGTGGAGTATTTATTTTCGGTACAGTTTATGTTGAAACCGTTAGAGAGAGTGGCACACTTGTTAGCCTGTTCCATTCTTCTTCGTTTTCCGAAGCCGGGGATGGAAGCATACTTGCTTCGTTTCTTTCTATTTTTTTACAAGTCTTTTTATTTCATCATAGAGTACAGTAATCGATGCCATTTCATTCATATTGTAATATCACAGTACTCTCACTACACTCCCCCCTCCCTCCCTCCACCCGCACATGCCCACACGGGCAAAACCAAAAAAAATGCATATCAATATAACTTAAACAACAGAGCCATGAAAATCAACATAAAACGGAAAAGGAAAAAACACAGAACAAAAAAAAAAACCACATCAAAGTAAAACAAATAAATAATTATACAATACAGCGACAATGTAGACAATGACAACACCACAACTAGTATTTCCAGCCGTCAGGAAAAATAGCCACAGAATGCACCATTCCATCACTGGTCATATCTCAGATATATTTTCCAAATAAGAAAACAATGGCAACTCCAGTGGTAAAAAATGTGTTATATGATCAATGAAAAAAACCTGTTAAGCCCGAGAGACCCCGGTTCCGGGGGCCTCCTGCAATATTTTGCAGAAAACAGTGTCTGAGGGCATGTTCATTTAATAAACTATAAATGTTTTATATCCATGTAACGGAAGGAAACTCATCTAACTGATCATTTTAATTTTTTTTTCAAAAAAAACCCCACAATGCTAACGCTGAGCCTCTGAATTAGCAACGAGCGAAAAATGCTAACAGATGACTGCACCGAAATTCACTCACAAAACCTTATTATTTATCTTTGCTGCACATCTCAACCCATCGTTTCACATCGTGAGGGGACACAGAATCGATGAGTACCCTCATTATCATATATACCTGAATTATACGAATTGTCGGAGATAATAACAAGAACACACATCAAAACATATGATGGCAAAATGTCTCACCTGTGTGGTAGTCTGGTCAAAAGTGGTCTTCAATGGCATTAAAACGATAAAAACGTTGCTGAAATTAAACCATAGGTTAATCCAATGTGTCTGTGTCACTTTGAATGATTTCTGATAATCCATGAGCAATAAATCTGCTTTTCGGTTTTGAGATGTCAGAACTAGAGACAGCTTCACTCTGGAGCAAAACTGTGTATGCGAAGCCCCCACCTTTTCGTTTTGCCATGTGTGTGTGTGTGGGGAGATTCCCCTTCGATTCTATTGGCTCTAACGGTCAGAAAGAGATGTCATATGTCAAAATCGAAGAAGGGGGGCCAGAGATAAGGAAAATCCACCCAAATGACCCCAGAAGAGGTTTATTTAGCTAAATCTCTCTAAAAAGGTCAAATATCACTCGTTTTGCATCAATCTTGATACAGGGTACTTATTATATGTTGTACTTTGGATTCCTAAAGATTTTAGTCTACTAACCCATCATCCAAGGGTAGTTTTCACTATAAATACAACATATATTCTTTGGACGGACACTATAATTTACAGTTTTTTACCATGTTCAATCTGAATTTTCTTTAAAATAAAAAGCATCTATATTGATTCTGACTTTTCTACATCCAACTCACAGGTTTATCATTACTTTGAGAAAAAAGATTATTAATTTAACCCTTTTAGAAGGGAAGATATGGTCATTTGTTCTGGGAATGTCATTTTCGAGCCTGAGACCTGAAAAACAGGTTCAGGGCTTAACAGGTTAAATGTTGGGGGACGCTCGTTCTTCCAGAGTAAAAGTATACATTTCTTGGCAAAATATATTATTGTGATTAGTATTCTGTAATGTTTGGGGTTCAGTTTAAAGTTTGGCATGTCATTTAACAGGAAAAAACATGGATTTAATTTCAATGTCTAAAACGGCTTTTGTGAGAGCATGAATCGAATCCCAGAAATGTTTCAAGAGATCAGTCCCAAAACAGAAGCATAAATGTTCCTTCTTTTACTTTACATCTCGGAGATTTTGGAGAGTTTTCTTTGGAAATGTTATTCATCTTTATGGGTGTGAGGTAAAATGTGTTGATACATTTAAAGTTTGCTTCTTTGATTTTATTGCTTGTGAATGGAAAATGTGTTCTTTCACAAATATTCAGCCAAGTAGTTTCATCTATCTGTATCCCTAAGTCCTTTCCCCAGATCTTTTTTTAAAGTTAGAAAGGACTGAGCTCTTTTAGAAAAAACTGCATTAAATTCTCTAATTTTACCTTTGATCGTGCTCGATGACATCAATATCTCCTCCTGTTCCAACAATCCCGATCTCAATTTATTGCTTTTAATAATTGATTGGATCACGTTCCTAATTTTGCTTCGTTTCTGAAGGAAGTGACTTGGAAGTACGCGATTCCCAAGCCAGCATCCTCGCGATTGAGAAACACCCAGAGGCTGCATCTCACTTCTCTTATTTTTCATTTCCTCGGTCTCGGTATCACCGGAAGTTGATTTGTCTGCGCCATCTTGAGTAGCGTCCCAGTGGCCTTATTTGTGCCAGAGGACTGAGGAGCGATAACGGAGGAGCAATAATCGAGGAACCACCAGACCATCCTCCTCTGTTGCTCTCCCTGAGGTTTCTCCCATTTCCCCCTTAAACTGTGGGTTTTCTCTAGAAGTTTTTCCTTGTATGATGTGAGGGTCTAAGGACAGAGGGTCTAAGGATAGAGGGTGTCGTTTTCCTCATACTGATATTCTGAACAATCTGTGCTGTTGTATTTGCTGTAAAGTGTCTCTACTGTAGGCTATTTTTTATTATATGTACAGCACTTTTGCTCGACTAAAAATTGTTTATAAATGTGCTATATAAATAAAATTTGATTTGATTTGAAGGCAGTAAGGATCTCTCAGTCAGAGCTGGTTGATGTTGCTGGAAAAAGAGATTTGGTGCCCTCTGCTGGTTTCTCTTCAGATATTGACACATTAAAATGTCTGTGTGATAGTTTTAAAATCAAAATCCAGTGATTGGATGAAGTCGGTTTAATTGGCTCAAGTATTGCAAACATGAACACAGTAAGATACATTATATTTACACTACCAGTCCATACAAACCTTCTCATTAGAAGTTTTTTTATTTATTTTAATTGTTTCTACATTGTAGATTTATACTGTAGACATCAAAACTATAAAAGAATACATATTCTAGTAAACATGAAATAAATGTTAAAAAAAACAGAATTTTATTTATATTTTGCTGGCTGCTGTGGTAGCCTTGCTGGTTAAGTGAGCCTTGAATTCTGAATAAACCACCAACAGTGATACCAGCAAAGCCGTTTCTTAAAGTGATGATGGACAGTCGTTCCTCTTCAACAAGGTGAGTCGTTCTTGCCATAATATGGATTTACAACAGTAGTCAAATAGGGCTTTCCACTGTGCACTAACCCTACCTCTGCACAACACAACTGATGGTCTCAAACACATTCAGAAGGCAAGTAATTACACATATGGAATGACAACCTCATGAAGCTGACTGAGAGAAGCCAAGAGTGTGCAAAGCAGTCATCAAGGCAAAAGGGGGCTACTTTGAACAATATAAATAAAAAAACATATTCTGGATTTCTTTAACACTTTTTTGTTGACTAGATAATTCCATATGTGTTCTTTCATAGTTTTGATATGGCACCGGGCAGCTGAGGGCTTCTTAACATTTAACAAACTATGAATGTGTCATACTCACTGAACGGGAAGGAGCTCAGCTATCAGACAATATTAACAATCTTTAGCTAAACGTAACACCAGGGTAATAACAAAGGCTCTGAATAAGCCCAGAGCGAAAAAATGCTAACGCACTTAGCACAGAACTCACGGTAAAATACCCGTATTACATTACATTACATTGCATTTAGCTGACGCTTTTGTCCAAAGCGACTTACAATAAGTACATACGACCAGGAAGACACAGCCCAGAAGAAAAACAGAATCATATAAGTACAGCAGGTTTCATAGAGCCACACATTTCAAGTGCTACTCAGCTGGCTATAGATAGGCCAGTCCTATGTTAGTATATAAGTGCTTTGTCAGCTGGCTATAGATAAGCCAGTCCTATGTTAGTATATAAGTGCTTTGTTAGTAATTCTATCGCTCGAAGTGGAGTCGAAAGAGATGAGTTTTCAGTCTGCGCCGGAAGATGTGCAGGCTTTCTGCCGTCCTGATGTCAATGGGGAGCTCATTCCACCATCTTGGAGCCAGGATAGCAAACCCACGTGTTTTTGCTGATGGGAACTTGGGTCCACCTCGCAGCGAGGGTGCAGCGAGTCGTTTGGCTGATGCAGAGCGGAGTGCACGTGCTGGGGTGTACAGTTTAACCATGTCCTGGATGTAGGAAGGGCCAGATCCATTCACAGCATGGTATGCAAGTACCAGTGTCTTGAAGTGGATTCTAGCAGTTACCGGGAGCCAGTGGAGGGAGCGAAGGAGCGGAGTGGTGTGGGAAAATTTTGGAAGGTTGAAGACCAGACGAGCCGCTGCATTCTGGATGAGCTGCAGAGGTCTGATGGCACATGCGGGCAGACCAGCCAGGAGGGAGTTGCAATAGTCTAGGCGTGAGGTGACGAGAGCCTGGACCAGAACCTGGGTGGCTTTCTGGGTCAGCTGGGGACGAATCTTCCTGATGTTGTACAGTGTATATCTGCAGCAACGAGTTGTAGCAGCGATGTTTGCAGTGAAGGAGAGGTTGTTGTCTAGGGTCACACCCAGATTCCTTGCCGGCAAATACGTCTTACCTTTGCTTTTTTCTGATAAAAGGTTGTTTTCAATGGCATAAAAACGCTGCTGAAGGTTAATCCAATGTCTCTGTATCCCTTTGAAATGATCACTGATAAACCATCATCATATTTATGGTAATAAACCTAGTTTTCAGAGCGTAACATAGATTTCGGTTTGGGCAAGCTGCGTGCACATCACTCTCACTCCTCAATGGTAATGTGTAGGTGGATTTAGGAACTTCCCCCTTGATTCTATTGGCTATAACGGCTCAAAAGAGGTGTCAATCACCAAAATCGACCAATGGGTTCCAGAGAAACCGCAAATACACCCAAATGACCCAAGAGGTGTTTTTTTCTTCTAAAAAGGTCAAATGTAACTTGTTTTGCATTAAACCTGATACAGGGTACTTATATGTTATAGTTTTTAGTCTACTATCCGATCATTCAAGGGTGGTTTTCACTATAAGTAATAGGTATTTTTTGGACGGACTCTATAATTTACATTTTTTTACTATGTTCAATCTGAATTTACTTTTATTTAAAAAAATATATATATATTGATTCTGACTTTTCTAAATCCAACTCACAGGTTTCTCATTGCTTTGAGAAAAAAGATTATTAATTTACCCCTTTTAGAAGTGAAGATATAGTCATTTGTTCTGGGAATGTCATTTTCGAGCCTGAGACCTGAAAAACAGGGTTGGGGCTTAACAGGTTATCAAGACAACTACTCTGAGTTCAAAAGTATATTTTTCATTAAAATTAAAGTTTCAGTGACACATTTCATCCAGCTGTCAGCGGCCCTAAAACAAGGGAATTACATGTTTATAATGCACTGAAAAACACAAAAAATATGCAGGGATGTGAATCTGTTTCTAAGGCCTTTTTTATTTTGGTACATTATGATAATTTAAATAAAAAGAGAACAGAATCAAACTGAAAACATCAGGAATATTTTCTAGATACATTCATCATATACATGTTTTAGACCAGAACAGACTGCCAACTCAACAGGAACTATCAAAACATCCCAATCAAAGTTTAAAGGTGGGGTATGTAATTTATTTCAGAAACACTTTTAGTTATATTCCATGGAATACTCTTAACATCCCGATAGCAATGAATATATTAAATGCTTTGAAAATAAATACATAAAAAAATGTCATCTGTGGAAGCTGTAGCGCTGTAAAAAGCACAACCAATCATTTTAGCCGGCCCGGCTAAAATAACTGGATGGCCACCTGCCTGTCAGCCTTCCATCGGTGCACAAACTGATCTCATGCCCTCATTGGTCATGTGTGCATGTGTGTGTGTTGGAGGAGGGGCTCTGTAAGGAAGTCTGAAGGAAGAGGAGGATTTTTTCCGGTTGTGTACTTTCAAATTCTAGCGCACTCGAGCTGGTTTCTCCAAAATTACATCACAACATTTTTTTAACCAAACTGATTATTCAAGAAACTACCGGATGCAGCTTAACGAGGCTAACAGTTTAATCCTGGACATAGAATATTTTATAAAAGAACTATCAAGACTATTAAAAAACCATGATTTGAATTACATCGGGAGGAACAGCATCTCTGTGGCCTTGTTTTGGCATAGTGTAAACACTGGTTTGAACATAAAAAAAACTGTTGGTCAGATTTAGGAAAATACATGATGGGTTAGGGAGAAAACAGCATCTCTTCACACCAGTACGGTTTCTCTCCATGGTGAATGCGTTGATGTGTTTTGAGAGCACCTGATGTCGTGAACGTTAGCCCACATTCTTCACAGCTGTACGGTTTCTCTCCAGTGTGAATACGTTTATGTGTTTTGAGATGAACTGATTGAGTGAAAGTTTGCCCACACTCTTTACAGCTGAACGGTCTCTCTCCTGTGTGAACTCGTTGATGTGTTTTGAGAGCACTTGATGTCTTGAACATTAGGCGACACTCTTCACAGCTGTACGGTTTCTCGCCAGTGTGAACACGTTGATGTGTTTTGAGAGCACCTGATTGAGTGAACATTTTCCCACATTCTTCACAGCTGTACGGTTTCTCTCCTGTGTGAACACGTTGATGTGTTTTGAGAGCACCTGATGTCGTGAACGTTAGCACACACTCTTCACAGCTGTACGGTTTCTCTCCAGTGTGAACACGTTGATGTGTTTTGAGAGCACCTGATTGAGTGAACTTTTTACCACACTCTTCACAGCTGTACGGTTTCTCTCCTGTGTGAACACGTTGATGTTTTTTGAGCGCACCTGATGTCGTGAACGTTAGCCCACACTTTTCACAGCTGTAAGGTTTCTCTCCTGTGTGAACACGTTTATGTGTTTTGAGAGCACCTGATGTCGTGAACGTTTGCCCACAATCTTCACACCTGTATGGTTTCTCTCCAGTGTGAACACGTTTATGTGTTTTGAGAGCACCTGATGTCGTGAACGTTTGCCCACACTCTTCACATCTGTACGGTTTCTCTCCCGTGTGAATGCGGTGATGTGTTTTAAGATCACTTGATTGAATGAATGTTTTCCCACATTCGTCACAGCTGTGCGGTTTCTCTCCAGTGTGAATGCGGTGATGTGTTTTGAGTTGATCAGATTTCTTGAATGTTTTCCCACACACTTTACAGCTGTACGGTTTTTCTCCAGTATGATTACGCCAGTGGAGCTTTAAATCTCCAGATGTTGTAAAGGATTTATCACATTGCTGACAGCTGTGACGTCTCTCTCTTCCTTTCGGTTTCTAAAACAGAAGGGCAGAGAAAGAGAGAAAGTAAATTATAAAGCATAAATACATATACAGTTAACACAAGAAAAACTCACTTATACAAACTTTCAGTTAACAAAATACTACTTAAATTGGTATTATATTTGATACAGTAATACAGCAACATTCTAACCACAGTATATACCAGAGGTGTGGGACTCGAGTCACATGACTTGACTCGAGTCAGACTCAAGTCACATATTTTTGGACTTGAGACTTGCTTGACTAACATTGATAAAAGACTCTACTTGACTTTGACTTTATTTATGACTTGAGGCTTAACTTAGGCTTGAGACAGATGACTCGAAAAGACTTTACTTTTTAAAATAAAATATTTGTTTTCGTATTGACCTCTGAAGAACCAGCACCTTACTGTGGTAGAGAGGTTTGTGTGCCCTGATGAACCTGGGGGCTGTGTTGTCTGGAACCTTGTGTTCCACCACCTACGGGAAACAGCAATGGGGTCGGGTGCACTGCCAGAAGGGTGGCAGTGAAAGCAGAGGGTCTCGACGGACCAGACCCGAGTGACAGAAGCTGGCTTTGGGGACGTGGAACGTCACTTCTCTGGGGGGGAAGGACCCTGAGCTTATGCGGGAGGTGGAGCGTTACCAGTTGGATCTGGTTGGGCGTACCTCTACGCACAGCGTTGACTCTGGAACCTTACTTCTAGATAGGGGTTGCTCAAGGTGCGAGGCGCCGGGCGGGTGTGGGGATACTAACAAGCCCCCGGTTGGGTGCTTCATTATTGGAGTTTACCCCAGTAGACGAGAGGGTTGCCTCCCTACGCCTGTGGGTTATGGGGGGGAAAACTCTGACTGGTGTGTGTGCTTATGCACCAAACAGCAGTTCAGAGTATACGGCCTTCTTGGAGACCCTGGAAAGAGTCCTGTATGGGGCTCCTGAAGGGGACTCTTTAATCTTGCTGGGAGACTTCAACGCACATGAGGGCAATGATAGATGAACCTTGGAGTGACCTTCAATAGCGCTTTTAAATTTGATAAGCAGGTCAGCACCGTAGTCAAGCCCTGCTTTTTTAAAATACGACTATTGGCTAAGACCAAGTCGTTTTTATCTTTTAAAGACCTAGAAAGAGTTATTAACGCCTTTGTTACCTCGAGACTGGATTACTGCAATGCTCTGTATGTGGGTATGGACCAGGCCTCAATTAGACGCCTGCAGTGAGTGCAGAACGCAGCTGCACGTCTTCTAACTGGCCATAAAAAGCGTGACCACATCACCCCAATTCTGGCCTCATTGCACTGGCTTCCAGTTCGGTTCAGAATAGATTTTAAAATCCTTTTATTTGTTTTCAAAGCCCTAAATGGGTCCATCGCTACACCCCAGGCAGAGCCTTAAGGTCGCCTGATCAGCTGCTGCTGATAGTGCCTAAGACCAGGCTCAAAACCCGAGGGTAACGAGCATTCGCAGCAGCGGGCCCCGGGCTCTGGAACATTTTGCCCCTCCAAGTGAGGTCGGCCCAGACCCTGTTTCTTTTTTTTAAATCAACATTTCAAACTCACTTTTTCTCTCTGGCCTTCTAGGCTTCTCTTATCAAGAATAACTTTTATCCAAGACCTTTTCCCTCTCTAACCTCTCGAGGTTTTATTAGAGGGAAACGGTTTGTAGAGTGGCTTAGACAGGCCGGGGAGTGTTACGATTCATAGACACAGCGTACCTCCCTATCTCTCATCAATTTCCAACTAAGGCTCCAGTGGGGACCTTGTTCCCTGAGTGTGCCTCTCCACCTATGTTTCTTACTCTCTTACTTGCTACCCTTTGCCCTCAACCTATTCTAAGGGAGTGCTTGTTCTTCCGTCTGTCTGTCTGTCTGTGTATTCTCTTGTTCCGATAAACCAGCCACATTTTTTCTTGTTTTGTGTCTATATCTACGCCGGGATCCGGAGTCGAGGCTGATCTTCTTGCTGTGGTCCTGTGTCCTGGATCCTCTATCCTGAGTTCTGGATTAAGTCGTGGACTTCGGGTTGTGGCTAAACCTGTCTCTGCGGTCCTGCCTGGGTCTCTTCATGCTGTCTCCCTGAAGGCTTCCACAGGATTGTAGTTGACATCTTCGTAGATTCATCTTCTTATTACAGACACATGCATTTCCTAACATTCGGTCTATATGCTGTAAAATGTATTATCTCTTCGATTTACACACGGCATCTATTGCACGTCTGTCCATCCTGGGAGAGGGATCCCTCCTCTGTTGCTCTCCCGGAGGTTTCTCCCATTGTTTCCCCTTAAACTGTGGGTTTTCTCTGGAAGTTTTTCCTTGTACGATGTGAGGGTCTAAGGACAGAGGGTTTCGTTTTTTCTCATACTGATATTCTGAACAATCTGTGCTGTTGTATTTGCTGTAAAGTGTCTCTACTGTAGGCTATTTTTATTATATGTACAGCACATTTGCTCGACCAAAAATCGTTTATAAATGTGCTATATAAATGTGCTATATAAATAAAACTTGATTTGATTTGATTTGAAGATTGATGCAAAACGAGTGACATTGGATTTAAAAAATCCACCTCCGGGGTCATTTGGGTTTATTTGCCATATCTCTGGAACCCATCGTCCGATTTTGGTGATTGACAGCTCTTTTGAACCGTTAGAGCCAATATAATCGAGGGGAAGTTCCTAAATCCATCCAAACATTACCATTGGTGAATGAGAGTAATGCGCAGCCAGCATGCCCAAAACCGGAAGCTGGGTTACAGTTCTCATACACTCTATATGAAAACTACTCTTATTGACATAAATGTTATGATGGATTATCAGTAATCATTTCAAAGTGACAGAGACATTGGATTAACCTTCAGCATTGTTTATATGCGTTTTAATGTCATTGAACACAACTTTTGATCAGAAAACAGCTTCTTAAAAAGCACAACCTCGATCCAGAGGTTTTAGCTAACTATAGACCTATTTCTAATCTTCCGTTCCTCTCAAAAATTCTTGAGAAAGCAGTCGCAAAACAGCTGTGTGATTACTTAAAAAACAATGATTTATTTGAAGATTTTCAGTCTGGCTTTAGAACACATCATAGCACAGAGACAGCTCTGGTTAAAGTCACAAATGACATTCTACTAGCCTCAGACAAGGGACTTGTCTCTATTCTTGTTTTGCTCGATCTCAGTGCTGCATTTTATACTATCGACCATGATATCCTATTGCAAAGACTAGAGCACTTAGTTGGCATACAGGGAACTGCTTTAGGCTGGTTTAGGTCCTATCTATCTGAACGCTCTCAGTTTGTACGTGTCAACGATGAATCTTCCACGCAAACCAAAGTTAGCCATGGAGTGCCACAGGGTTCAGTGCTTGGACCTATTTTGTTCACATTATATATGCTTCCGTTAGGCAATATTATAAGGAATCATTCTGTAAACTTTCATTGTTATGCGGATGATACTCAACTATATTTATCAATCAAGCCTGATGAAATGAATCATCTAAATAAAATTCAAGACTGCCTCAAGGACTTAAAACGTGGATGACCTTAAACTTTTTGATGTTAAACACGACCAAAACTGAAGTTATTGTACTTGGCCCGAAGAATCTACGAAACAAATGATCTAAAGATCTACTAACTATGGATGGCATTAATTTGGCCTCCAGTGAGACTGTAAGGAATCTTGGTGTTATATTTGATCAGGATTTATCCTTTAACGCCCACATAAAATCAATTTCAAGGACCGCTTACTTCCATCTACGTAACATTGCAAAAATCAGCCATATCTTGCCTCAAAACGATGCAGAGAAACTAGTCCATGCATTTGTTACTTCAAGGCTGGATTATTGTAACTCCTTATTATCAGGGTGTACCAATAAATCAGTCATGTCGCTTCAGCTGATTCAAAATGCTGCAGCTCGTGTACTAACCAGAGTTAGGAAAACCACATTACTCCTTTTCTGGCTGCCTTACACTGGCTCCCTATAGGACACAGGATAGAATTTAAAATTCTTCTTCTCGCCTACAAAGCCCTTAATGGGCAGGCGCCATCTTACCTTAAAGAACTCATTATACCCTACTGTCCTACTAGGGCATTGCGTTCCAAGAATGCAGGGTTGTTGGTTGTTCCTAGAGTCTCTAAAAGTACAATGGGAGCCAGAGCCTTTTCTTATCAAGCTCCACATTTGTGGAATCAGCTTCCAGTTTGTGTTCGGGCGGCAGACACCCTATCCGTTTTTAAGAGTGCGCTTAAGACCTTCCTTTTTGATAAAGCTTATAGTTAGGGCTGATTAGATTCAGCCCCTAGTTTTGCTGATATAGGCTTAGTTTGTCGGGGGACATCTTACTTCTTCCTTCTCTCTGTCTATACCTGTGTACTCCCATGTTCCGATTAACCCAGCTTCCCCACATGTCTTTCTTTTTGGTGTCTATGCACATTTTTTGCATTATCTTTTTATCTGCCATAAGTCAAATGTTGGGGAATGTTCAGTTGTGTTTATGTAATGTGATAAATGTAAAAAATCTATAAATAAATGCTTAACATTTTTTAAAATACAGTAACATTCTAATCAGAGAAAATACAGCAACGTTCTAAGTAGTAATCTTCTAACCCCTTGGCTCTCAACTGGTCAGGCCTCGGGACCAACTTTTTTCCTTTCCGGCAACAATCTTGATTCTGATTGGCCAGAAGACTCGAAAAAACATCAGCAAAGACGTTTTATCGAGAAGATGATCACTACGTGACAGAAGTTTTCAAAACCGTTTCTGGTCTTCCAGTCCAACAGCTACTGCATGCATAGCGTTAGAAAATCGGGCCTTCAAAATAAAAGTTGTTTTTTTTCACTCACATATACGCGTCCCACTCAAAACGGGTCCCACCAGTTGAGAACCACTGTTCAAACCATATTGTGCATTACTATTGTATTTTCTAAACAGGTTGTGATCTTTCATTTGGGGATAACAGTGTTAGGAATATATTGTGATGAAGTGCACACTGACCTGAGCACCAGGGGTCTTTTTGTTCTCCTCCATGCTGCTCTCAGTGCTCCTTCTCCCGCTGTGTCTCTGAAATAATCAACACAACTACAGCTGACACAAAACAAGACAACTCAATACAACCGACAGACACAACAAGACAAATCTACAGCTATGTCTTAGGTTAATAGCAGAGGCGAGAAGTAACTAAGTGCATTTACTCAAGTACTGTACTTAAGTACTATTTAGAGGTACTTGTACTTTAATATTGAAAAGGAATCTAACTTTGATACAACCAACGTTAATATCTACGTCATCTCTGATACTGAGCTCAGATGCTGATAAGGCTCCGGAAAACGGCCGTCCTACCTTTAGGACCAGTGGCACAGCCCCACCTAGTGTCAGCAGAAAGTATTAACAATAATGATTACAAAAAAATTAAGAAAAAAATTAAAAGATATATAAAATATATTTTCATTGCTGTTTTAGTCTGTGTTCTTCTAATTAGTGTCTACAGTGTGTGCCTATTGAGCTGTTTAGAGCCATGTGGGACAAAACCCGATCATGACCCTCCCTCTCACTGTCATTCATTTAATTTCAAACCTTTATTTAGCCTCTTCCCTCCTCCCTCTCTGCATCAGGTAGTTTCCCCTTTTCTATCTTTGAGTGAGAAGGAGGTCGCATAGGTTCAATTCTTACTCAGTGAATCAATTACAAATGTAAAGTTACAATTTAAAAAATGAAGACTATAGTAATGATATGCAATTCTAACAAAAGGGAATATTAACATGTTCATGAAAGCAAAACACATTTTCAATGTCATGTTTAGAATTGAAATGTATTTAAAATATGCAAATGTAATTTATGAACAGAAACAAACTTAACAAAACTGTCTCTATTGTCTCTAAGATGTGTTGCTCCTGGATGTTGGACCGAAAATCATCAAGTCTGTACACAGTTCGCTCTCATCCTGTGTGCATTGTTGTCCTCAATCGTTGTTGTGGTTGGAACTTTTATGCTTTTATGCTTTTCTTCTTCTAAAATGCATAATGTGCATAGGTCAAGAGTTCAGTATGTTCTGTCTAGCTTCACATGTCTGATAAGACATTATTGAAACATACATCCTTTCTATCAAACCAAATTATAGCCAATTTAGCATTTGTTATCAATGGTAAGCTTAATAGAGGTAGGTGAGGTAAAGGTGAGGTCTGTCACGGCCACTTGAATAGCAGGTCTGTCAACACTATTTCCATGTAATGATACTTTGTACTTTTACTAAGGCATTGCAGATACACGCTTTACAACATCAGGAGGATTCGTCCCCAGCTGACCCAGAAAGTGACGCAGGTTCTGGTCCAGACTCTCGTCATCTCACGCCTAGACTACTGCAACTCCCTCCTGGCTGGTCTACCTGCATGTGCCATCCGACCTCTGCAGCTCATCCAGAATGCAGCGGCTCGTCTGGTCTTCAACCTTCCTAAATTCTCCCACACCACTCCGCTCCTCCGCTCCCTCCACTGGCTCCCGGTAACTGCTAGAATCCACTTCAAGACACTAGTACTTGCATACCATGCTGCGAATGGATCCGGCCCTTCCTACATCCAGGACATGGTTAAACCGTACACCCCAGCACGTGCACTCCGCTCTGCATCAGCCAAACGACTCGCTGCACCCTCGCTGCGAGGGGGACCCAAGTTCCCATCAGCAGAAACACGTGGGTTTGCTATCCTGGCTCCAAGATGGTGGAATGAGCTCCCCATTGACATCAGGACAGTAGAAAGCTTACACACCTTCCAGACTGAAAACTCATCTCTTTCGACTCCACTTCGAGCAATAGAATTACTAACAAAGCACTTATATACTAATAAAGGACTGGCTTACCTAAAGCCAGCTGAGTAGCACTTGAAATGTTTTAGCTCTATGAAACCTGATGTACTTATATGATTCTGTTTTCTTCAAGTTTGTATTTTGTTGGTCGAACGCACTTATTGTAAATCACTTTGGATAAAAGCGTCAGCTAAATGCAATGTAATGTACTCCACTACAATTCAGAGGTAAATGGTGTACTTTTACTCCACTACATGTATTAAATACCTTTACAGATTTGGATGAATGATGTGAAATATAATCAACTCTTAAATCAGACTTTAGTTCCACCTGGAGTAAATTCAGAAGCTACCCTGCAGTATACAAAGTCATTCAAACTAGACACAAAAACACACACACCCTCTTCGTCCTGGTTCTTCAGTCTTTCTTCTCCTTGATAAAACACTGCCGTTAAACACACTAATCTCCCTTTAATGTACTTGTGTTTACCGATTAGCAACGTGGTATAAAAAGCTACGAACAAAGAACGGGAGGCAACAAAAACACGGTTTAACGGATAAATCACCCTCCAAGGATAAACTAAGTCTTTGTATGTGTTTTAAAAGTCTCTTAAACACATTACATTAGGTATAAAATCTGCGTCAACGTCTGTTAGCAACGTCTAGCTTCTGAGGACCGGAAGCTAGAAACGGACCACCGCAATGCATCATGGGATTAGAGTTTTTCGTTTAAACATAAATGTACTGCCTCCCTGTGGTGCAAAACGGTCTTAAAATAAATATGAATTATAACAATAATGATAATAATAATATATATATACAAATATGGGACTGGTATGGCGGATTGTGATCATACATTTGTTTTCCATTATATAGGTTTTGATATAATGATTGATCATGAAAGTGTTATCAAAGCTGGTGAAGGTGCAGCTAGTTTAATGACTTTGTATACTGCAGGGTAGCTTCTGATTTCACACTTGATTGTATTTATAAAAGTAGAAGTACTCTGGTCTTGTCCCTTATTAAAAGTAGAATTTCTCAGACGTAGAAGTACTCAGATCTTGTACTTGAGTAAAAGTAGAAGTACCAGAGTGTAGGAATACTCTGTTACAGTAAAAGTCCTGCATTCAAAATGTTACTCAAGTAAAAGTAGAAAAGTATTAGCATCAACATATAGTTAAAGTAGCGACAGTAAAAGTAGTCATTTTGCAGATTGGTTCATTTCAGAATAATATCTATGATGTGTTTTATAATTATTGATATTACTGACATGACTGCAGGAGAAGCAGCAGCTAAATGCTCGTTAGCTTAAATCCTGCAGGGAACCCAACACCAACACCTACACAGACACATGAATAACATATAGGAATCACAATGATATTAATATACTGTGTGAGGTATCATCATCGAGTTCAAGGAATACATTGTTAATGAAATATGTCTTTATGTTATGTAGTGTCTCTACTTTAAAGAGTCCTCTCCTGCTGATGTTCAGGTGTATATCAGTACGTAGAGTCTCTACTTTAAAGAGTCCTCTCCTGCTGATGTTCAGGTGTATATCAGTATGTAGTGTCTCTACTTTAAAGAGTCCTCTCCTGCTGATGTTCAGGTGTATATCAGTATGTAGTGTCTCTACTTTAAAGAGTCCTCTCCTGCTGATGTTCAGGTGTATATCAGTATGTAGTGTCTCTACTTTAAAGAGTCCTCTCCTGCTGATGTTCAGGTGTATATCAGTATGTAGTGTCTCTACTTTAAAGAGTCCTCTCCTGCTGATGTTCAGGTGTATATCAGTATGTAGTGTCTCTACTTTAAAGAGTCCTCTCCTGCTGATGTTCAGGTGTATATCAGTATGTAGTGTCTCTACTTTAAAGAGTCCTCTCCTGCTGATGTTCAGGTGTATATCAGTATGTAGTGTCTCTACTTTAAAGAGTCCTCTCCTGCTGATGTTCAGGTGTATATCAGTATGTAGTGTCTCTACTTTAAAGAGTCCTCTCCTGCTGATGTTCAGGTGTATATCAGTATGTAGTGTCTCTACTTTAAAGAGTCCTCTCCTGCTGATGTTCAGGTGTATAATGAATACTGATTCTTAAATCATGAGCTGCAGCCCTGCTCTGTTTAGATCTGATTTAGCTCTGTTTGATAGGAAGCAGTTGCACAAATGCACACACACACACACACACACACACACTTGATTGTATTGCCGCTAACAGTGTGCCGTCTGCAGAGAGTGGAGGTTACATAACAGCTGTTCAAAGATGATTAAAAGAAACTCCAGAGAGGAAGCAGAAACTCTGATACTGAAACCAGACGGGAGCTAGCAGATAATGACAGATCACAAATACAAAGTCTAATAAATTAATAATATGGGAGATATACTGTATCTATTTTAGCTCAAAGTTTAATGATCAAACTAACTTCAGTGTTTTAAATAGGATGTAATGTGAAAAAACATAAAACTAACTTCAAGTTAAAAACAATTCAATAATGATAAAAAAATAACTTCACTTTTAAAATGCCAGAGTAATAATAACTAGAAAATGCATTTCCTGCAGAAAATGCGTGTGAATGCTGTAAACTGTGAACATTTATGGCTGAATTTAGCTGAAAATGCAGAAAAAGCTGAATGTGTTATTAGCTGAATGGTAGCTGCTTTAAGCTACAAAAATGCAGAAAAAGCTGAATATTTAAAAGAAAAGGTTTAAAAAAAGGTATAAACAACAACATGTATAGCCTTGATGTCCTGAAATAGCTGAATAATGTAATAGTTGAATGGTTTCTGCAGCTGAAAATAGGCTGAAGGAGTTAAATATCAGATGTAAGTAGTAGTGAATGAATTTGTATTAAGATGAGAAAAGAAAGTAAAAAGGCTTGGGAAAGCAGAAGAATATTTGAACTGCAAACTTTTGAACTAACTTGATGGTGAATGATCTGTCGCCATGCCAACGGCATTTGATGACATCCCATAATACCCTTAGATGTGTTGATGGCTGCATCGTTACCAAACCTGTGAAGTTTTGGGCCATTTCGAGCATTTTCACTGAAGTTATGAGAAAACCGTGTTTCATGTTGAGCATTGTGTTGCCATGGCAACAGCATTTGAAGAAATCTTAAACCGTTCCCGTAGATGTCTTCACGGCTGGACTGTTGGCACACGCGAAGTTTGAGCACTTTTTGAACATTTTCATAGGAGTTAGACATTACATTAGGAGGTTACATTACTCTCTCTCTCTTCTCTTGATCACCCTCTCTCTCTTCTCTCTTTTCTCTTGATCGCCCTCTCTCTCTTCTCTCTTTTCTCTTGATCGCCCTCTCTCTCTTCTCTCTTCTCTTGATCGCCCTCTCTCTCTTCTCTTGATCGCCCTCTCGGTCTTCTCTTGATTAGGGTGACCAGATGTCCCGCTTTTACGCGGGACTGCACTTCATTAAGTGAAAAAATAGCCCACACACCATTTTTTTCAGTGGCTTCAGATGCTTCAAATCATGGCACTATAAAACTCTTCCCACTGTCTCTGAGATATTGGACCCCAGAGTTGGGTTTGAAAAGCAAGATCCTTGATTTCTATGAGGATAGTGATGAGTCAGCTGCTACCATACACCGCCAGATTACAAGCAAGCTAGAAGAAAATGGTCTGCAACCTGACATGATTTCAGCATACTCTGCCGACAATGAAAGTGTAAATTACGGGAGAAACAATTCAGTTTTCCAGAAGCTAAAAGCAGAAAACAGTGGCATCATTAAGGCTGTAACTGTATGGCCCACATAGTGCACAACAGTGCAAAGCATGCTGGAGACAGGTTGAACATTGACATTGAGCTAGTAGTGAACAAAACATTCAGTCACTTTTCCTCATCTGCAAAACGTACAGAAGAATTGAAAGAAGAATATCAGGTTGTGCGGAGACACGTACCTACAAAACGATGCAGAGAAACTAGTCCATGCATTTGTTAATTCAAGGCTGGATTATTGTAACCCTTTATTATCAGGGTGTACCAATAAGTCAGCAACCACCTTGGTAACAATGAAAACGTTGTATGGACACCATTTCCTGAAGTAATCGTCGTAATAACGAGCAAACTAAAGATCATGTACATTCACTGCACACATAATCTGAAATAACAACTCATATTTCTCGCATCAAATGACATCAAAACGCATTTTAATGGCCAAACTAACTTTAAAATAAGCATTTTCCACCGAGAATACAACGAAGTTCGGCCATGTTTTTATTTTGGGAATACATTGACATCAGTTGAAAGCTATTTGCGTCACTTTATGAAGCTGAAGGAGCCTAGGAGCGTCATAACTGCACGCCACGGGACCCTGACCAAGCGTCGCTCCTGGACGATTATGGAGTGAGAGTGTGTTGATTTGGGGGAATAGCACTTTAATTGCATAGTCTGACTATGCTCTTCTTCTGGTGACAGCCTATAGCATGGAGGATAAGGGACTGGCGTGCTATGTATGACTTATCCCCTATATTCAGGGGTAAAGGGGTTTGAAACAGTAGCAGCCATACACGTGTCCTGCACCCTTGATGGCGTGGCATGAGCTTGGGGGCTATACACGTGGTCGCATGGGCCTCGGCCTTGTATTTCACAGTCTTGAGCAAAAGGGTTTGTGCTTGAAAACCTCGGCCGACTGGGCTCATTGTCACATATGAAAGGGTTAAAACGTCCAAACACTTTAGTTCTTTCATTAACATTGTCCATTTTAAATTCCACCTGTGTCTCTGTAGCAGTTAGACTCATGAACGGGTTGGAATAGCTTGTTAGCTCGTAGCAATCTTCTGGCTTGTTTATATTAGCGGCCGCCATTTAGCTTAGCTTGCAGCCGCATAAACTTGCTAATTAGCACGGCAAATCTCACGGTTTATCTCCACCGTTTATTTACTCTGTTTATGTTCTCACCACTGTCTTTATGTTGAACATGAACAGTCCCTTCGTGGTCGCCAATGTTGAACTTTCCTGTCAGCTCCCAGACCGTGGTCGAGGAAACGGGGGCATGACTCTCTGTCGTCTCCCAGGGCAGAAGCAACACGCTTCGGATTCACTAACCCACTTTATGAAATCACTGGAGAGAGGCGAGCTCGTCTTGGGAGGCCGTTGTATTTATTTAGTTCTTCCGTTTCACAAGGTACATCACAGACCTATGCTTTTTCCTGCTGCCTCGTTTCATTTCCAGAAAACATATATACCGCTCGCTCACTCAAGCTCTACCATACCCACATCACATGCACGTGCAACACCCCTCTCTTAAAGGGGTAGCGATCTCACTCTGCATGACCCTAATGTCACTTTGCTCTATTTATGTAATATAAAGTATAACTTATCTATAACAGAGCCAATATCTCTGTATGACTTGTTACAGTCGGTGAGGTCCTGATAATTTATTCCGGGAAATTACTCTGACCTACTAATTGACCTAACCGAAGTTATTGAGTCTATATACAGTGGGGCAAAACAGTATTTCGTCAGCCACCAATTGTGCAAGTTCTCCCACTTAAAAAGATGAGAGAGGCCTGTATTTTCATCCTAGGTACACTTCAACTATGAGAGACAGAATGGGGGGAAAGAATCCAGGAAATCACATTGTAGGATTTTTAATGAATTAATTGGTAAATTCCTCGGTAAAATAAGTATTTGGTCACCTACAAACAAACAAGATTTCTGGCTCTAACAGACCTGTAACTTCTTCTTTAAGTGCCTCCTCTGTCCTCCACTTGTTAACTGTATTAATGGCACCTGTTTGAACTCGTTATCAGAATAAAAGACACCTGTCCACAACCTCAAACAGTCACACTCCAAACTCCACTATGGCCAAGACCAAAGAGCTGTCAAAGGACACCAGAAACAAAATTGTAGACCTGCACCAGGCTGGGAAGACTGAATCTGCAATAGGTAAGCAGCTTGGTGTGAAGAAATCAACTGTGGGAGCAATTATTAGAAAATGGAAGACATACAAGACCACTGATAATCTCCCACGATCTGGTGCTCCACGCAAGATCTCACCCCGTGGGGTCAAAATGATCACAAGAACGGTGAGCAAACATCGCAGAACCACACGGGGGGACCTAGTCAATGACCTGCAGAGAGCTGGGACCAAAGTAACAAAGGCTACCATCAGTAACACACTACGCCGCCAGGGACTCAAATCCTGCAGTGCCAGACGTGTCCCCCTGCTTAAGCCAGTATATGTCCAGGCCCGTCTGAAGTTAGCTAGAGAGCATTTAGATGATCCAGAAGAGGATTGGGAGAATATCATATGGTCAGATGAAACCAAAATATTGAACTTCTTGGTAAAAACTCAACTAGACGTGTTTGGAGGAGAAAGAATGCTGAGTTGCATCCAAAGAACACCATACCTACTGTGAAACATGGGGGGGGAGACATCATGCTTTGGGGCTGTTTTTCTGCAAAGGGACCAGGACGACTGATCCGTGTAAAGCAGGGGTGGCCAACCAGTCAGAGGTTAAGAGCCACATTTTTTCTATGTTCCTGCAAAGAGCCACATCAAACACACAGTCACTGATACAGCTTGTTTCAGTTTGTTGTTTTCTGGAAACAAGATTTCAACCACGACACTGATGCATTTTTGTGACATTGGGATATATATTTTAGATCCTCTGGAGCAGAGAGAGGAGCTGTGGATTATTGTTATTGATTAATGCATCAGTGTTTCTTAGGGTCAAAAACACAAAACTTACAACTTAAAATGAAAGCGTTTAGTTTATTTAATAAAAGAGCACATGTTCAATGTGAAAAGTGACAGTAGTTATAGATTATTTGCAATTTGGTGCTATATATATATATTAAAAAAAAATAATAATTATATATATTTTTGAAATATATATAACTCCGTTGGCGGGGCGCAGCGCCCCTCCAAGACAATGGTAGGGGAAACACTGGATAGTGTTTAATCAACGATAGGTGTTCCCCCCTCAAAGGTGATTGGTTCACTGCATCACAGGTATTATTGTGATTGGCTCTTGGGCCACATCAAAATTAGACGCGCTGTCATCCTCTCATACTGACACCACACATACACACGTAGGGAGAGCCGGGACGAAAGTAACGGAGCGATTTTATCCGAGCCCAAACAACTTTGACCGTCCAAATTACGTCAGAATGATCAGCATTCAATACTTAACAGACCTACTAAATATCAGGTTTAACTGTCAGGAGTAGCTAGTGTTGTCACGATACCAACATTTTAGTTTCGATACCAAGTCAAGAATTGCGATTCTGATTCTTTTTCGATACTTTTCTTAAAAAAAGGGAAACAGTCTTAAATGTAATTATTGTGCTTTATTTCCCACCAGAACCATAACACAAACTTTTAAACAATGAGAACAATAAATACAATAAATGACAAGAATTCGTATTAAATCAAATTAATACATGTCTGACAGACAGGCCTCGTGGTGTCCGTAGGCTTGCCCTCACTGTCAGAGTTATAGCTCAAATACTTCCACATTTCTCTTTTAGCGTCTTTGTTGTCAACAAGCCGAGGCGCAGCGGCAGCTGCACTCCCACTTGCAGCCATGCTTCTCGTTTTCTCACATGCTCTGGCAGCTAGCGCGTGCACGAGAGAGGGGAGGCACTTGAGCGTGCTTGAGAGGGGCGGGACTGCAGGGAGTGGAAGCAGAGCGCTGAACACACGGCTCTTATTAAACGGCGCTTTCTCACCGGAATACTTTTCCCCGTCATTCTTAAAGTACTGATACTAATGAAACGGAGGAATAGTAACGTTTTTAACGGCAGGGTATCGCGGTACCTTTCAAGTATCGGTACACCGTGCAACACTAGTCAGGAGTCAGTGTCTCTCCCCCAAACTCACACATATACAATTCGATATGAACTGAAGAGCCGCATGAAACTAGGCAAAGAGCCGCATGCGGCTCGAGAGCCGCGGGTTGGCCACCCCTGGTGTAAAGGAAAGAATGAATGGGGCCATGTATCGTGAGATTTTGAGTGACAACCTCCTTCCATCAGCAAGGGCATTGAAGATGAAACGTGGCTGGGTCTTTCAGCATGACAATGATCCCAAACACACCACCCGGGAAACGAAGGAGTGGCTTCGTAAGAAGCATTTCAAGGTCCTGGAGTGGCCTAGCCAGTCTCCAGATCTCAACTCCATAGAAAATCTTTGGAGGGAGTTGAAAGTCTGTGTTGCCCAGCGACAGCCCCAAAACATCACTAATCTAGAGGAGATCTGTATGGAGGAATGGGCCAAAATACCAGCAACAGTGAAAACCTTGTGAAGACTTACAGAAAACGTTTGACCTCGGTCATTGCCAACAAAGGGTATATAACAAAGTATTGAGATGAACTTTTGTTATTGACCAAATACTTATTTTCCACCATAATTTGCAAATAAATTCTTTAAAAATCAGACAATGTGATTTTCTGGATTTTTTTCCTTCTCATTTTGTCTCTCATAGTTGAGGTATACCTAGGATGAACATTACAGGCCTCTCTCATCTTTTTAAGTGGGAGAACTTGCACAATTGGTGGCTGACTAAATACTTTTTTGCCCCACTGTAAGTTTACTGCTTGGCTCAGATCCACCAACGTCAGCAAGATCTCACCTCTATTAACTCCCCGAAGAACCAGGTTCAATTAACTGCTGTTTCAATTCAGACAACTCTCTTAACGAAAGAGTGCTAACGCACTCAGCACATAACTCACCGCAGAAATATGTTATACTTCACCGGGTCTGCACAAACAAGATATCATATTAAAGCTGATATTCCACAGATTCCAGAGGTATAAGTATCATCACTGAGCGACCAAAACTTGCCGCGGCGAAGGCGAAACCAGACAACACAAAACCTAGCTTTACGGGGCCAAAATGGCAAATACATCTTACCTTTGCTTTTTTTCTGATAAAAAGTTGTGTTCAATGGCATTAAAATGCATAAAGACGCTGCTGAAGGTTAATCCAATGTCTCTGTGTCCCTTTGAAATGATCAATGATAATCCATCATCATATTTATGGCAATAAACCTAGTTTTCAGAGCGTAACATAGCTTTCGGTTTGGGCAAGCTGCGTGCACATCACTCTCACTCCTCAATGGTAACGTGTAGGTGGATTTAGGAACTTCCCCCTTGATTCTATTAGCTATAACGGTTAAAAAGAGGTGTCAATCACCAAAATCGACCAATGGGTTCCAGAGAAACCGCAAAAATACCCAAATGACCCAAGAGGTGTTTTTTTCTTTCTAACCCTCTCTAAAGAGGTCAAATGTAACTTGTTTTGCATTAATCTTGATTCTGACTTTTCTAAATCCAACTCACAGGTTTATCATTGCTTTGAGAAAAAAGATTATTAATTTACCCCTTTTAGAAGTGAAGATATGGAAATGTTTCATTCAAATTAAAGTTTCAGTGACACATTTCATCCAGCTGTCAGCGGCCCTAAAACAAGGGAATTACAAACACAAAAAATATGCAGGGATGTGAGTCTGTTTCTAAGGTCTTTTTTATTTTGGTACATTATGATAATTTAAACAAAAGAGAACAGAGTCAAACTGAAAACATCAGGAATATTTTCTAGATACATTCATCATTGGTTCTTTTTTTTTTTTTAGACCAGAACAGACTGCCAACTCAACAGGAACTATGAAAACATCCCAATCAAAGTTTAAAGGTGGTGTATGTAACAGTGGCGAGCCGTGACTTTTATACCTAGGCCTTGTGACCCCCCCTTCCCTCGGAAAAAAAGAAGAGATATTACGTCACAGCGTATACTTCAGCGGAATATCAAAACAGAGGCCCGGGGTGCCAAACGCATCAATGACAGCGACCCTCTACCACACAGAACAACACCATTTATATAAACACCTATCATGACAGGGCACCCACAGCCAAGTAACAATTACAAATGAATTAAGTCGGCACGGCGGCCCACATTGAAAATGACTACCTTTGATGATAAATCATTGAAACACAAAGTCCATCCTCCTGTCCTTTTGGATGAAGCACTTGCGGGTCATTCAGCTGATCCTTTGCCACTCCAGTTTATCATTGTAACTCAATCTTGAAAATGACTCGGTTAATAATTTCGCAACGATGTTATCACTATCACTGAAGTGAGTCATCATGAACAAACTTATGCTAATTATAAATATATTTGTATTTATTCGAAAATAATAAAAGTAGGGTAGACATGTGGATATTATCCATCTGAACAAAACGTGCATTTATCTAACAGGTTCGTTTTCCACAGACCTTATTTCCAGCTATTTTCTAAAAAATCCTCTGGAGAAATCCCATTGCTTTCTGTCGAGGGAATCCGAGCGCAGCTTACTTTCGGGTTTTAGGACGCGTCACTGCACCACTTGCATAGACCTCACAGCGGGCGGAACTAGTCATAAAGTCCGCGAAAATAAAGCCCGCCCATTTAGAGGGAAGATATGATTGGTCAATTGTACTGTCATTTGACATTACTCTCTCATTGAGTTACTATAGCGGGCCCTCTGTGAATGTAGAGAGGGACCAACAAGCTCTCCCGTCTTCACAGTAACTCGCAGAGATGGCATTTAACCCTTCACATTCAAACAGAAACTGAACAGGCAGATTCGAAGGATTTATTTCTTTGGAAATATTATTTTAAATACAATTAAATCAAGTTATTTTGGTAAAACTAGAGAAAAATATAACAACAAAAACATATAAAAAAAAATATTTAATATATATTTTTTTTTTTAATGTTTTCAAATATTATTTCTTAGAATATCTTAGGCCCTCACAGAGGGCCTAGAGGGCCCTGACGGCTCGCCACTGGTATGTAATTTATTTCAGAAACACTTGTTATATTCCATGGAATACTCTTAACATCCCGATAGCAATGAATATATTAAATGCTTTGACAATAAATACATTAAAAAATGTCATCTGTGGAAGCTGTAGCACTATAAAAAGCCAAGCTAAAATAACTGGATGGCCTACCTGCCTTCCATCTGTGCACAAACTTATCTCGTGCCCTCATTGGTCATGTGCGCGTGTGTGTGTTGGAGGAGGTGCTCTGTAAGGAAGTCTGAAGGAAGAGGCGGATTTTTTCCGGTTGTGTACTTTCAAATTCTAGCGCACTCGAGCTGGTTTCTCCAAAATGACATACCCCACCTTTAAGTCACAACATTTTATTAACCAAACAGATTATTCAAGAAACTAACGGATGCAGCTTAACGAGGCTAGCAGTTTAATCCTGGACATAGAATATTTTATAAAAGGAATAACAAGACTATTAAAAAACCATGATTTGAATTACATCGGGAGGAACAGCATCTCTGTGGCCTTGTTTTGGCATATTGTGAACGCTGGTTTGAACATAAAAAAACTGTTGGTCAGATTTAGGAAAATACATGATGGGTTAGGGAGAAAACAGCATCTCTTCACACCAGTACGGTTTCTCTCCATGGTGAATACGTTGATGTGTTTTGAGAGCACCTGATGTCATGAACGTTAGCCCACACTCTTCACAGCTGTACGGTTTCTCTCCAGTGTGAATACGTTGATGTGTTTTGAGATGAACTGATTGAGTGAAAGCTTGCCCACACTCTTCACAGCTGTACGGTCTCTCTCCTGTGTGAACTCGTTGATGTGTTTTGAGAGCACTTGATGTCTTAAATGTTAGCCGACACTCTTCACAGCTGTACGGTTTCACGCCAGTGTGAACACGTTGATGTATTTTGAGAGCACCTGATTGATTGAACGTTTTCCCACATTCTTCACAGCTGTACGGTTTCTCTCCTGTGTGAACACGTTGATGTGTTTTGAGAGGACTTGATTGAGTGAACGTTTTCCCACATTGTTCACAGCTGTAAGGTTTCTCTCCTGTGTGAACACGTTGATGTGTTTTGAGAGCACCTGATGCCGTGAACGTTTTCTCACATTGTTCACAGCTGTAAGGTTTCTCTCCTGTGTGAACACGTTGATGTGTTTTGAGAGCACCTGATGTCGTGAACTTTTGCCCACAATCATCACAGCTGTACGGTTTCTCTCCCGTGTGAATGCGGTGATGTGTTTTGAGATCACTTGATTGATTGAATGTTTTCCCACATTCGTCACAGCTGTGCGGTTTCTCTCCAGTGTGAATGCGGTGATGTGTTTTGAGTTGATCCGATTTCTTGAATGTTTTCCCACACTCTTTACAGCTGTATGGTTTTTCTCCAGTATGAATAAGCCAGTGGAGCTTTAAATCTCCAGATGTTGTAAAGGATTTATCACATTGCTGACAGCTGTGATGTCTTGCTCTTCCTTTCGGTTTCTAAAACAGACGGGCAGAGAAAGAGAGAAAATAAATCATAAAGCATAAATACATATACAGTTAACACAAGAAAAACTCACTTATACAAACTTTCAATTAACAAAATACTACTTGTACTAACTGTTTGTGATTATTAAATTGGTATTATATTTGATACAGTAATACAGCAACATTCTAACCACAGTATATACCAGAGGTGTGGGACTCGAGTCACATATATTTGGACTTGAGACTTGCTTGACTAACATTGATAAAAGACTCTACTTGACTTTGACTTTATTCATGACTTGAGACAGATGACTCGAAAGGACTTTACCTTTTAAAATAACATATTTGCATTTGTTTTCTTATTGACCTCTGAAGAACCAGGACCTTACCGTGGTAGAGAGGTTTGTGTGCCCTGATGAACCTGGGGGCTGTGTTGTCTGGAACATTGTGTTCCTGGTACGGTCTCCCATGGCAAATTGGTCCCAGGCAAGGGGCCAGACTAAGATCGGTTCAAAAGACCTCATGAAAGACGACACAGGAAATGAGGATACCTGGCCCAGAGGAAGCCCGGGGTCCCCTTCTGGAGCCAGGCCCAGAAGGAGGACTCGTCGGCGAGCATCTGGTGGCCGGGCTTGCCACGGAGCTTCTCCGTCCCGCGGGCCCACCACCTACGGGAAACAGCAATGGGGTCGGGTGCACTGCCAGAAGGGTGGCAGTGAAAGCAGAGGGTCTCAACGGACCACACCCGAGCGACAGAAGCTGGCTTTGGGGACGTGGAACGTCACTGTCAACTCTGACTGTTGTGTGTGCTTGTGCACCAAACAGCAGTTCAGAGTATACAGCCTTCTTGCAGACCCTGGAAAGAGTCCTGAATGGGGCTCCTGAAGGGGACTCTTTAATCTTGCTGGGAGACGTCAACGCACATGTGGGCAATGATAGAGACACTTGGAGGGGTGTGATTGGGAGGAAAGGCCCCCCTGAACTGAACCGGAGTGGTGGTTTGTTAAGTCATGGATTGGCCATAACGAACACCATGTTCGAAGATAAGGATGCTCATAAGTGTACGTGGTACCAGAGCACCCTAGGCAGAAGGTCCATGATCGATTTCGTTATTGTATCATCGGACCTGAGGCCGTATGTTTTGGACACTCGGGTAAAGAGAGTGGCGGAGTTGTCAACTGATCACCATCTGGTGGTGAGTTGGGTCGAGTGGCGGGGGAAGTCTCTGGACAGATCTGGTAAGCGCAAACGTGTAGTTCGGGTGAACTGGGAGCGTCTGGAGGAGGCCCAAGTTCAGGAGGCCTTCAACTCACACCTCCGGTGGAGCTTTTCGGGCATTCCTGTGGAGGTTGGGGACATTGAACCAGAGTGGGCGGTGTTCAAAGCCTCTATTGCCGAAGCCGCGGCGGGGAGCTATGGTCTCAGGGTCTTAGGTGCCTCAAGGGGCGGTAACCCTCGAACCTCTTGGTGGAGACCGGTGGTCAGGGAAGCCATCCGACTGAAGAAGGAGGCCTTCAGGGATTTGTTATCCCGGGGAACTCCCGAGGCAGTTGCAAGGTACCGACAGGCCCGAATGGCAGCAGCCTCAGCCGTGGCCGAGGCAAAGCAGCGGGTGTGGGAGAAGTTTGGAGCAGACATGGAAAAGGACTTTCGGGCGGCACCAAAGTTGTTCTGGAAAACTGTGCGACACCTCAGGAGGGGGAAGCAGGGAACCATCCAAGCTGTGTACAGTAAGGATGGGACGTTGTTGAACTCAAATGATGGAGTGTTAGGGCGTTGGAAGGAACATTTTGAGGAACTCCTGAACCCGACAACTCCGTCCTCTATGTTAGAGGCAGAGCTGGAGTATGATGGGGGATCAACACCAATCTCCCGGGAGGAGGGCGTCAAACAACTCCACAGTGGCAAAGCCCCGGGGGTGGATGAGATCCGCCCAGAAATGCTGAAGGCTCTGGGTTTTGACGGACTGTCATGGTTGACACGTCTCATCAACGTTGCGTGGAAGTTGGAAACAGTACCAAAGGAGTGGCAGACCGGGGTGGTGGTTGCCCTTTTCAAAAAGGGGGATCAGAGGGTGTGTGCCAATTACAGAGGCATCACACTACTCAGCCTCCCCGGGATAGTTTACTCTTAGGTACTCGAAAGGAAGGTCAGGCCGATTGTCGAACCTCAGATTGAGAAGGAACAATGCGGATTCCGTCCTGGTCGTGGAACGACGGATCAGCTTTTTACTCTCGCAAGGATCCTGGAGGGGGCTTGGGAGTACGCTTATCCGGTCTACATGTGTTTTGTAGACTTGGAGAAGGTTTATGACAGAGTTCCCAGGGAGTTACTGTGGGAGGTGCTGCAGGAGTATGGGGTGAGGGGGTCTCTACTCAGGGCCATCCAATCTCTGTCCTCCCAAAGTGAGAGCTGTGTCCAGGATCTCTGCAGTAAGTCGGACCCATTTCCGGTGAGGGTTGGCCTCCGCCAGGGCTGCGCTTTGTCACCAATCCTGTTTGTAATATACATGGATAGGATTTCGAGGCGTAGTCATGGGGGAGGGGGTCTGCAGTTCGGTGGACTAAGGATTGCACCACTGCTTTTTGCAGATGATGTGGTTCTGATGGCTTCATCGGTCTGTGACCTTCAGCACTCACTGGATCGGTTCGCAACAGAGTGTGAAGCGACTGGGATGAGGATCAGCACCTCCAAATCTGAGGCCATGGTTCTCAGCAGGAAACCGATGGACTGTCCACTCCAAGTAGGGAATGAGTTCTTACCCCAAGTGAAGGAGTTCAAGTATCTCGTGGTCTTGTTCTCGAGTGAGGGAACAATGGAGCGTGAGATGGGGCGGAGAATCGGAGCAGCGGGAGCGGTACTGCAATCGCTTTACCGCACCGTCGTGACGAAAAGAGAGCTGAGCCAGAAGGCAAAGCTCTCTGTCTACCGGGCCATTTTCGTTCCTACCCTCACCTATGGTCATGAAGGATGGGTCATGACCGAAAGAACGAAATGGGATAAGGTGAAAAATTCAGTCATCCGGGAGGGACTCGGCGCGTCGAAAGGAGCCAGTTGAGGTGGTTCAGGCACCTAGTAAGGATGCCACCTGGGTGCCTCCCTAGGGAGGTGTTCCAGGCACGTCCAGCTGGGAATAGACCGAGGGGTAGCGCCTTGGGATCCCCCAGCCCGCGACCCGACCACGGATAAGCGGGAGAAGATGGATGGTTTTCATATTGTATGAACCCCTAAAGGGCAATGGGAAAAAAAAGAGAGAGACGAGAAAGTTACCGGTGTGCCAAGTAGGAAGTGGAGCGCACAGGAGACAACCGTGTCATTGCAGACTGTTATGTTTATGTGGGGAAATAGCAGTGCATACATTCTATGATTGTATGCTACAGATTTGAATATATGGTCAAGGACCAAAATAAAGAAGTTGTCCGCCGTCTTCTTTGAGAAACATACACAACGCAGACAGACACCGGTCACACGTGCGACAAAAGTATCAGATGGGCTTCAATTTACTTTTGATTGTCTATAATTAACTATAAAAAAATATCGCCGTTTTAACACTACGTTTATATATGTACTTATTTTTACGGTTTAAGTGGTCCGCGAAAATCCTTGATAATAAATAGTGGTCCGCATAAACAAAAAGTTTGAGAACCCCTGACCTAGAGAGCATCGTATAGCATTGTATGCGGATGATGACATAGTGTTTTTATCAGGTCTTGCAAAACCAATTCCATCCCTCCTAAAAGTAATCAATCAATTTGATAAATTCTCTGGTTTTAAGGTGAACAAAGATAAATCCTCTATTATGTTTTTCAATGAACAGGAGGGAAGTCATCCAAAATGATCTTTCCCATTTGTAAATGCCATAGACGGTTTTGCTTATCTGGGTATTAAAATGACACCAAAGATAGACATTCTCAGTGCACCTAATTACGAACCCTTTTTAGCCAAAGTGTCAGAAGATTTCACTAGGTGGACAGCATTGCCTCTGTCCTTATTGGGAAGAATATATATAATTAAGATAAGTATATTGCCAAAATGTCTATATCTTTTTCAATCAATCCCACTAGCACCTCCTTCCCCATTTCTCTCTAAAATAAGAAAGCTACTTTCTAAATGTATTTGGAATAACAGGAAGCCGAGACTTAGACTCTCTCTGTTGTATTTACCTTACGATAGGGGAGGGTTAAAACTACCAAAATGTTCAGTGGTACTACTGGGCATCACAATTGAGGGCTACAATGTTTTGGTTTTAAAGAGGAGTTGATTTGCCATGGCTACGAGTTGAGTTGTTGTCTTCAAAGGGTTTGATGCTGGATAGCTTTCTATACTCTGGTCCTTCTAAAAATATAAGGAAAAAAAACAATTAATCCCTTTGTGAAAAATAAAATGTTTGTCTGGCTCGAAGCACATACATATATAGGCGACTCCCCAATGTTGTCTTGTTCTCACCTATTTGGGGCAATGAACTCTTCAGCCCGGGTAAAAATGACATGGGCGTCCAAACATGATTAAGTAAGGGTATTGTAAGGCTACTGGATTAATATGAGGACAGCAACCTAATGTCGTTTGACGAGCTGAAAACAAAGTATGTCGTGCCCAGTGTTGGTTACAGTAACGCGTTACAAAGAAACGCGTTACTGTAACGCCGTTATGTTTGGCAGTAACTAGTACTCAAACGCATTATTTTTTAAATTCAGTAACTCAGTTACCGTTACTACATGGTGCGTTACTCCGTTATTTTTTTTATATAGTCTCGGCTCCCAGACGTTGTTGAGCGCCGTCAACAGCGAGGCGAACAGAGATGAGAACTTTACTTAAGTACAGTACTTGAGTAAATGTACTTAGATACTTCCTGTGTCACATGTGGAGACGCGCTGTGGGCGTGTTTGTGTTTACTAACAAGACTATCATGGCGGTGGCGGAGCTCAAGTCGAGTTTCTCCGCCTGGAGATATTCTCACTATTTCACTTTTGTCGACCACAAAGAAAAGAACGTTTTAGTTAAATGTAAGTTGTGTCTTGGCGGGTCAAAGATCCTATCTACTGCCCAAACCAGCAATTCAAATCTGTTGAAACATCTGCAGAAACAACATGCTGGGACGAAGCTAGTAGCTAAGACCACAGACCCAGACTCATCCAACGCCACTCCACCTCCACCTAAGCAACAGCGGCTGGATTTTAACCGAGGGACTGCTAGCCAGGGAAAAGTTGATAAAGCCATTGCACGGTATGTTGTAGAACACATGCAGGCTATTTCTACTATTTCTATTGCTATTTCTTGATCAACAGATTATATTATTCTCCAATGCAATAACAGTACTGAAATGAAGGCTATAAGGGCATTAATGGGAGCCCTTTTTTTAAGTAACTAATGCGTTACTGTTCACAGTAACGCAGTAAGTAATCAGTAAAGTAACTGAGTTACTTTTGAAATTAAGTAACTAGTAATGGTAACTAGTTACTGGTTTTCAGTAACTAGCACAACACTGGTCGTGCCAAAGAAACACTTTTTACCTGCAAGTCAGGAATTTTATAATGGCAAACTTAACCTGTTAAACCCATGGATGGATAAGAACTGGATACAGAGTGGGAGGCGGGGCCTCGTTCATTACTATGAGAGCTGCTCATTGGCGAATGAAGACAAAATGGCCCAACTTTTGAGAGAGCGAAACGTCACGAAAGTATTCATATAATCATTTAATCCGTTTAGATGCGCGTTCATAATGCAGAGGAAAATAACTCTCAGAATAACGTTATTAGCACATTTTACAACTTGAGGACCGAATGTTTTTAATAAAGGCTATACAAATGTTCATACTGGGTAGTTTATTTAGTTTAAAAAAAAGTATCCAACGATTTACAGACGTCTCTTTCTCAATGTTAGTCAATGGGAAAAAGTATTTCCGGGCCCAGTGACTAATACGGAACAGTAGTACCGCCGTTTGGCCACAACAAATATTTTCCTCAGAGTCCGGTGCACTTCCTGGGGGCTTGGTTAAACCCCACACCTGTTTTTCAGGTTTCAGGCTCGAAAATGACATGCCCAGAACAAATGACGATAGCTTCACTTCTAAAAGTGATAAATTAATAATTAATTTTCTCAAAGCAATGATACACCTGTGAGTTGGATGAAGAAAAGTCAGAATCAATATAGATGTTTTTATTTTAAAGTAAATTCAGATTATAGTAAAACAATGTAAATTATAGTTTCATTCCAAAAGAAAAACACATTACTTATAGTGAAAACCACCCTTGAATGATGGGAAAGTAGACAAAAAGCTTTAGGAATCCAAACTTTAACATATAATAAGTACCCTGTATCAAGATTCTCCGATCTCCTCTGCCAAAGCCCCTCTTACCTGTGGGGTTCCCCAAGGCTCGATTCTGGGCCCCATCCTTTTTCTACTGTACATACTGCCTCTCGGCTCAATTCACCAGTGAGCAGAGAAGAATTTCCTGTGTGTCACGGTTTCTACACGGACCACTATTGCGGTAAGCATGTTGTAACTTCCGGTTGTTGTTGTCACCTCCGGGTATCCTGTGTGCCTGTTCTGTTGCTGATAGCTTATCTTAACTTAATCGATCATTTTAAAACTCTTGATCACTGCAACTGCCTGACGTTGTAATCAAACGTTACTACAGCTTAAGCACTCACAACTCTCCTTCTCTTAGCGACTGTAACTCCACAGTTGCCTACACTCTTTTTGGGTTTGCTAACGGTAGCTACTTTAGCTTGATAGCTAGCCATGGCTCTTTCCCCACCCTCGGGTGCTATTTCCTGCTCTACCTGTCTCATGTTTGGTTACTTCCCTACCTCCTTTACTGGTACCGATACATGTGTTAAATGTAGTATAGTTGTTAGGTTGGAGGCGGGAATCATAGCCATAGAAGCCCGGCTCCGCATCTTAGAAAGTAACTCAGCTACAGTAAAGCCCATGTTAGCCGGTGCGGACCGGCAAAAGGTAGCTCCTATTAACCGTATCTAACAGATATTCCCCACTCAGCGAGACACCCGCTGAGAAGCCAACTCTGGTTATTGGTAGCTCTATTATGAGATACGTGAATTTAGAGGCCGAAGCCTGCACAGTCACATGCATTCCGGGGGCCAGAGCGGGCAACGTTGAGGCGCATCTTAAACTGCTGGCTAAAAATAAACATAAATACAGTAGGATTGTTATTCACGGCAAACATTTCAGGGCTTTGTGGATTTAATCCATGACAAACTGGAGTTGAGACCAGGAGGCGGAGTCGCAGTCTTACACGCTTCTCTGCACTCTCTCCTAGGCAGTCATCCATAGGAATCCCGAACCCAATAAAATACCCAATATTAGCGGTGTGTGTGTGTGTCTGCCCAAGGACAATTTAAGGTAAAACCTAATAGAGGTGTCATACATAATAACCTAATAAAAGTAAATGTAACAACTACTACAGTGCAACAAAACAGGAAGATTAAATGTGGTCTCTTAAACATAAGATCTCTAGCATCTAAAGCAATATTGGTAAATGATTTAATATCAGATTATAATATTGATATATGCTCTCTCACTGAAACTTGGTTGAGACATGAAGAATATGTCAGCATAAATGAGTCCACTCCACCCAGCCATATCAATACTCATATTGCCCGAGGCACAGGCCGAGGAGGTGGAGTTGCAGCAATCTTTGACTCAAGTTTACTTATCAATACTAAACCAAAATTAATTATACCTCCTTTGAAAGTCTCGTTTTTAGTCTTACGCATCGGACCTGGAAAACTTTGCAGCCAATCTTATTTGTTACAGTGTACCGTGCACCAGGTCCTTATTCAGAATTCTTATCAGAATTCTCTGAGTTTTTATCAACTTTGGTTCTTAAAACAGATAAAGTAATTATCGTAGGTGACTTTAATATTCATGTTGACGATGATAAAAATAGCCTTACTGTTGCATTTAACTCTATATTAGATTCTGTTGGTTTTCGTCAGAGTGTAAATAAACCAACCCACTGCTATAATCACACTCTCGAACCTTGTTCTGACTTATGGTATTGAAATTGAGCAACTATTAGTCGAACCGCATAATCCTGCTTTATCCGACCATTTCTTAGTAACTTTTGAAGTACTGTTATACTAGACTACAATGCATTAGTCAAAAGCTCCTGCAGCAGAAACCTATCTGTTAGTGCTATAGCCACATTTAAGGAAGAGATTCCACCAATGCTTAACTCGATAGCATGTCTGCATGTAAGGGAGGAAACTTATACAAAATGTCCACCACCCCAAATTGATCATGTTGTTGATAGTGCTACAGATGCGCTGCAAATAAAATTAGACTCTGTTGCTCCTTTGAAAAAGAAGAAAATAAAACAACATAGATTAGCTCCATGGCATAATGCCGAAACCCGCAAAATAAAGCAAAAGTCGAGACAACTTGAAAGGATATGGCGTTCCACTAAACTTGAAGAATCTCGTTTAATTTGGCATATTACTCTCAATGAATATAAGAAAGCACTGCGTAAAGCGAGAGCAGCGTACTACTCTTCATTAATAGATGAGAATAAGAATAATGCAAGATTTATTTTCAGCACTGCAGCCAGGCTGACAGAGAGCCACAGCTCCATGGAGCCTTCTATTCCCATAGCACTCAGTAGTAATGATTTGATGTGCTTTTTTAACGATAAAATTGTTACTCTTAGAAACAAAATTAATGACCTCTTGCCTTTGACCAGTATAGTGTTATCAACAGCTCCCGGAAACGTAAGTTCTAATATTACACTAGATAGTAAACTAGAATGCTTTTCAGCCATAAACCTTGAACAATTAAATGCAATGATTCTCTCTTCTAAACCATCAACGTGTATGTTAGACCCGATTCCAACTAAGCTGTTGAAGGAAGTTTTTCCATTAATTAGCACTTCTTTATTAAATATTATGAATATGTCTTTATTATCAGGCTATGTTCCACAATTTTTCAAAGTAGCAGTGATAAAACCGCTTCTTAAAAAGCACAACCTCAATCCAGAGGTTTTAGCCAACTATAGACCTATTTCTAATCTTCCGTTCCTCTCAAACATTCTTGAGAAAGCAGTCGCAAAACAGCTGTGTGATTACTTAAAAAAACAATGATTTATTTGAAGATGTTCAGTCTGGCTTTAGAACACATCATAGCACAGAGACAGCTCTGGTTAAAGTCACAAATGACATTCTAATAGCCTCTGACAAGGGACTAGTCTCTACTCTTGTTTTGCTCAATCTCAGTGCTGCATTTGATACTATCGACCATGATATCTTATTGCAAAGACTAGAGCACTTAGTTGGCATACAGGGAACTGCCTTAGGCTGGTTTAGGTCCCATCTATCTGAACGCACTCAGTTTGTACGTGTCAACGATGATTCTTCCACGCAAACCAAAGTTAGCCATGGAGTGCCACAGGGCTCAGTGCTCGGACCTATTTTGTTCACATTATACAGTATATGCTTCCGTTAGGCAATATTATAAGGAATCATTCTGTAAATGTTCATTGTTATGCGGATGATACTCAACTATATTTATCAATCAAGCCTGATGAAATTAATAATCTAAATAAAATTCAAGACTGCCTCAA
Source organism: Harpagifer antarcticus (assembly GCA_902827135.1). Taxonomy (NCBI): domain Eukaryota; kingdom Metazoa; phylum Chordata; class Actinopteri; order Perciformes; family Harpagiferidae; genus Harpagifer; species Harpagifer antarcticus. The sequence continues at coordinate 1,557,448 of CADEHL010001070.1, forward strand.
GGACTTAAAAACGTAGATGACCTTAAACTTTTTGATGTTAAACACGACCAAAAGTTATTGTACTTGGCCCGAAGAATCTACGAAACAAATGATCTAAAGATATACTAACTATGGATGGCATTCATTTGGCTTCCAGTGAGACTGTAAGGAATCTTGGTGTTATATTTGATCAGGATTTATCCTTTAACGCCCACATAAAATCAATTTCAAGGACCGCCTACTTCCATCTACGTAACATTGCAAAAATCAGGCATATCTTGCCTCAAAACGATGCAGAGAAACTAGTCCATGCATTTGTTACTTCAAGGCTGGATTATTGTAACTCTTTATTATCAGGATGTACCAAGAAGTCAGTCAAGTCGCTTCAGCTGATTCAAAATGCTGCAGCTCGTGTCCTAACCAGAGTTAGGAAAAGGGACCACATTACTCCTGTTCTGGCTGCCTTACACTGGCTCCCTATAGGACACAGGATAGAATTTTAAATTATTCTTCTCGCCTACAAAGCCCTTAATCGGCAGGCGCCATCTTACCTTAAAGAACTCATTGATACCCTACTGTCCTACTAGGGCATTGCGTTCCAAGAATGCAGGGTTGTTGGTTGTTCCTAGAGTCTCTAAAAGTACAATGGGAGCCAGAGCCTTTTCTTATCAAGCTCCACATTTGTGGAATCAGCTTTCAGTTTGTGTTCGGGCGGCAGACACCCTATCCGTTTTTAAGAGTGCGCTTAAGACCTTCCTTTTTGATAAAGCTTATAGTTAGGGCTGATTAGATTCAGTCCCTAGTTTTGCTGATATAGGCTTAGTTTGTCGGGGGACATCTTATTTCTTCCTTCTCTCTGTCTATACCTGTGTACTCTCATGTTCCGATTAACCCAGCTTCCCCAAATGTCTTTCTTTTTGGTGTCTATATACGCCGGGATCCGGAGTCAAAGGAAGGAAGGTTAAAGTGAAAAGGCTAAACTACAACTACTACTGAGGACATTTTGAATATGGTTAATCTATTTGGAAAATTGTAAGCTATACTCTGCTCTGTTTGTGGATCTGCTTTTATTGTATTTTTCTTGAATTTGCCAATGTAATTATATACTTGGTCTGTTCTGATTGATGATTCTAGTATCTGCACAATTTTTGCATTATCTTTTTATCTGCCATAAGTCTAATGTTGGGGAATGTTCGGTTGTGTTTGTGTAATGTGATAAATGTAAAAAATCTATAAATAAATGTTTAACATTTTTTTAAATGCAGCAACGTTCTAATCACAGTAAATACAGTAACATTCTAATCAGAGAAAATACAGCAACGTTCTAACAACAGTAAGTAGTAATCGACGAACTAACATTTCTGTTAACCGCCTTTGCTTTCTCACTGTCTCCATCCCCACCAACTCATAAAGCTGGCAATGTCCTTGATCTCATATTCTCAAGGAACTGCACTACTTCTAACCTCTCTGTAAACCCGCTCCACACATCCGATCACTTCTTCATTTCATTCTCTCTACCCCTTTCCAAACATAACAAACTAATCTCTTCTCATCCGGCACCTGTCCGCCGTAACCTTCGTTCCCTCTCCCCCTCTACCTTTGCCTCATCGGTGCTCTCAGCCCTCCCTTCCTCTGACTCGTTCCAACTCCTACCTCCAAACTCTGCTGCAGAAACTCTCCTCTCTACTCTCTCATCCTCTCTCTGTCCTCTCACATCTCGGCAGGCTCGTCAGTCCCCTCCTGCTCCCTGGCTAAATGACGCACTGCGTGCTAATAGAACCGTCCTTCGGGCAGCAGAGCGGAAACGGTGGAAATCCAAACACCATGACGACCTCCTCTCCTCTTTCTCTGCTTCGATCTCTCAGGCAAAAAGCACTTTCTTTCAAGATAAGATCCAATCTTCCTATTCCAATCCCAAAAAACTATTTTCCATCTTCTCCTCCCTCCTGGATCCTCCCAAAGCCCCTTCCCCCTCCTCCCTTCTGTCAAGCGACTTTGTTAACCACTTTGAAAAAAAGGTTGATGATATTCGCTCTTCTTTTTCTGACTCACCTTTACTCACCACTGGGTCACCAGACCCTCCTTTCCACCCACACACTGACCTCCTTTTCCCCTCTCTCTCCAAGTGAGGTTCTTACCCTCATTACGCCCTACCACCTGTCCTCTGGACCCTATCCCTTCAAACCTCCTTCAGACTATCGCTCCTGATATTCTACCGTTTCTCACCCATTTCATCAACACTTCTCTAACTTCTGGTCACTTTCCAAACAGTCTCAAGGAGGCAAGAGTAAACCCTCTCCTAAAGAAACCCACTCTCAACCCGTCTGATGTTATAAACTACAGGCCTGTCTCTCTCTTCCCGTTCCTGTCTAAAACACTTGAACGCGCTGTCTTTAAACAACTCTCCTGTTATCTCCATCAGAACAACCTTCTGGATCTGCACCAGTCTGGTTTCAAGGCAGGTCACTCCACAGAAACTGCCCTCCTTGCTGTCACTGAGGAACTGCACACTGCTAAAGCAGCATCCCTCTCCTCTGTCATCATCCTTCTGGACCTGTCTGCTGCATTCGACACGGTGAATCATCAGATCCTCCTTCGCACTCTCCAAGAACTTGGAGTTTCAGGCTCTGCACTTTCCCTCATCACCTCATACCTCAAAGACCGCACCTACAGGGTTACTTGGAGAGGGTTGGAGTCCGACCCTTGTCAATTAACTACAGGGGTCCCTCAGGGCTCTGTTCTTGGTCCCCTCCTCTTCTCCTTGTACACAAACTCGCTCGGATCTGTCATTAGCCCGCATGGTTTTTCATACCACTGCTACGCTGACGACACCCAATTAATTCTGTCCTTTCCCTGCTAAGAGACCCAGGTCGTCGCACGCATCTCTGCTTGTCTAGCTGACATCTCTCAGTGGATGTCTGCTCATCACCTCAAACTCAACCTTGACAAGACTGAACTGCTTTTCCTTCCGGGAAAATATTGTCCCACTCTTGACCTAACAATCAACATCGGCACCTCTATTGTTTCCCCGACTCAGACTGCAAGGAATCTGGGTGTGATCCTAGATAACAACCTGTCCTTCACTGCAAACATAGCTGCTACAACCCGCTGCTGCAGATACACGCTTTACAACATCAGGAGGATACGTCCCCAGCTGACCCAGAAAGCCACTGCAGGTTCTGGTCCAGACTCTCGTCATCTCACGCCTAGACTACTGCAACTCCCTCCTGGCTGGTCTACCTGCATGTGCCATCCAACCTCTGCAGCTCATCCAGAATGCAGCGGCTCTTCTGGTCTTCAACCTTCCTAAATTCTCCCACACCACGCCGCTCCTCCGCTCCCTCCACTGGCTTCCGGTAACTGCTAGAATCCACTTCAAGACAATGGTACTTGCGTACCATGCTGCGAATGGATCTGGCCCTTCCTACATCCAGGACATGGTTAAACTGTACACCCCAGCACGTGCACTCCGCTCTGCATCAACCAAACGGCTCGCTGCACCCTCGCTGCGAAGGGGACCCAAGTTCCAATCAGCAAAAACACGTGGGTTTGCTATCCTGGCTCCAAAATGGTGGAATGAGCTCCCCATTGACATCAGGACAGCAGAAAGCTTACACACCTTCCAGACTGAAAACTCATCTCTTTCGACTCCACTTCGAGCGATAGAACTATTAACAAAGCACTTATATACTAATAAAGGACTGGCTTACCTAAAGCCAGTTGAGTAGCACTTGAACTGTTTTTGCTCTATGAAACCTGATGTACTTATATGATTCTGTTTTCTTCAAGTTTGTATTTTGTTGGTCGAACGCACTTATTGTAAGTCGCTTTGGATAAAAGCGTCAGCTAAATGCAATGTAATGTAATGTAATCTTCTAACCCCTTTTTAACCAACTTTTTTCCTTTCCGGCAATCTTCATTCTGATTGGCCAGAAGACTCGAAAAAACATCAGCAAAGACGTTTTATCGAGAAGATGATCACTACGTGACAGAAGTTTTCAAAACCGTTTATGGTCTTCCAGTCCAACAGCTACTGCATGCATAGCATTAGAGAATTGGGCCTTCAAAATAAAAGTTGTTTTTTTTCACACACACATACGCGACCCACTCAAAACGGGTCCCACCAGTTGAGAACCACTGTTCAAACCATATTGTGCATTCATATTGTATTTTCTAAACAAGTTGTGATCTTTCATTTGGGGATAACAGTGTTAGGAATATATTGTGATGAAGTGCACACTGACCTGAGCACCAGGGGTCTTTTTGTTCTCCTCCATGCTGCGCTCAGTGCTCCTTCTCCGGCTGTGTCTCTGAAATAATCAACACAACTACAGCTGACACAAAGCAAGACAACTCAATACAACCGACAGACACAACAAGACAAATCTACAGCTACGTCTTAGGTTAATAGCAGAGGCGAGAAGTAACTAAGTGCATTTACTCAAGTACTGTACTTAAGTACTATTTAGAGGTACTTGTACTTTAATATTGAAAAGGAATCTAACTTTGATACAACCAACGTTAATATCTAGGTCATCTCTGGTACTGATACTGAGCTCAGATGCTGATAAGGCTCCGGAAAACGGCCGTCCTACCTTTAGGACTAGTGTCAGCAGAAAGTATTAACAATAATGATTACAAAAAAAATGCAAAAAATTAATATTTAATCATCTGATTCGTCTGTACATTGCTGTTTTAGTCTATGTTCTTCTAATTAGTGACTACAGTGTGTGCCTATTGAGCTGTTGAGAGCCATGTGGGACAAAACCCGATCATGCCCCTCCCTCTCACTGTCTAAATGAATGGTGACTGTAAAAACTACACTGCGCATGCTCAGAGTATTTTCCTATTTAATGTGTGTGGCAAAAAAATAATGACCATGGGGCACTGAGCTGCCATCCCCACCATACGTCATCTCACATAATTCAGAGCTGATTGGCTGTAAGTACGTGTGCCGCGAAAAGTGTGGTGTGTGAAGAGGAGACGAGAGGTGCAGTGACGCGTCCTAAAACCCGGAAGTAAGCTGCGCATGACTTCCCTTGACAAAAATGCAATGAGATTTCTCCATAGGATTTTAGAATAGCTCAAAGTAAGATCTGTGGGAAACGTACCTGTTAGATAAATGCACGATTTGTTCAGCCGGATAATATCCACATGTCTACCCTACTTTTATAATTTTCTAGTCATAAGTCTATCGATTAGATTTATGATTCAACTTTCGAAACTACAAGAACATAAGGAGGACTTTTACAAAAAAGTAAAAGAGATTTTTGTCCAGAAGGATAGGGAATGGGCTTCATCTTCAAGTCAAGGTAAGACCACAATTTTATTGAAAATGGGATCTTACTAAGAGAGAACAATTCAATATTTAAATGATAAAATTACATTTGTTGGGTATCCTTCTGTTGAACTGTCTGTTTAAAATTAATCGAAGCATCAGACAAAAAAAGCTTTTGAAAATAATATTATGTTTTGATTTAGGTCAAAATATAATATTTGTAAACCTGAAGAGTCGGTGCCAGTGCCTCACCAGCCATGAACCTCACTGCGCGTCACTGCAGAAGCTTATATATAGACATCTAAGTTTTTTGTGCCCCACCACTTTTGTACGTATAAAAACGCCACTGTTTAGGACTAACCCCAGAATCTAAACGCAAGATCAACGTAATCTGTTTAGGGGGGCAGCTAACAGCGTGGCCTCTAACATCAGCTGCCCGTCGTATCACGTATTTCACACACTAAAGCGTTGGATGTCCGACCGCCAGGATAGCAAAACGGAGTGTGCAGTGCAGTAGGTGTTGGTGGGCTGGTAGAACCCAGAGCAGTATCTAAACTGCCCCTGGAGGAGAAACCCTGTGTGGTTGGGAGACTCCCTGGTAATTAGGGCAGCTTCAGGACCCACAATCCCTAACCCCCTCTTTTAACCAGTTATGCCAATTAAAACAATGCAAATGTAATATCAAACATAGCCAGCGTCAAATACTGATATCACAGCAGTGATATTACCACATCAGCAGAGCACATGTCCTATTTCAGCATCAACCAAAACCACAGTAACCAATATGAAACTACAGTTTAACCTAAGCAGGGTTTCTATTTCAATTTCAAAAAATGAAGACATAGTAATGATATGCAATTCTAACAAAATGGAATATTAACATTTTCATGAAAGCAAAACACATTTTCAATGTCATGTTTAGAATTGAAATGTATTTTAATTTCAATTTAAAATATGCAAATGTAATTTACTAACAAAAACAAACTTAACAAAACTGTCACTAAGATGTGTTGCTCCTGGATGTTGGACCTAAAATCATTAAGTCTGTACACAGTTCCCTCTCATCCTGTGTGCATTGTCGTCCTCAATTGTTGTTGTGGTTGGAACTTTTATGCTTTCCATCTTCTAAAATGCATAATGTGCATAGGTCAAGAGTTCAGGATGTTAATGCTACTTTGCACTTTTACTCCACTACAATTCAGAGGTAAATGGTGTACTTTTACTCCACTAGATGTATCGAATGCCTTTTAGTTACTTTACAGATTTGGATCAATGATGGGAAATATAAATCAACTCTTAAATCAGACTTTAGTTCCACCTGGAGTAAATTCACAAGCTAACCTGCAGCATACAAAGTCATTAAAACTAGACACACACAGACACTCTGGAGGATGTTACCTCTCTCTCTCTCCGTCCTAGCTACCCTAATAATAATAATGGGTTCCATTTATAAAGCACTTCATTTGATTTCAAATCCCGAAGTGCTACCCTGCGGTATACAAAGTCATTAAAACCACACACACACACACAGACACACACACACACACACACACACACACACACACACACACACACACACACACACACACACACACACACACACACACACACACACACCCTCTTCGTCCTGCTTCTTCAGTCTTTCTTCTCCTTGATAAAACACTGCCGTTAAACACACTAATCTCCCTTGAATACCTTTACTTGTGTTTACCGATTAGCAACGTGGTATAAAAAGCTACGAACAAAGAACGGGAGGCAACAAAAACACGGTTTAACGGATAAATCACCCTACATGGATAAACTAAGTCTTTGTATGTGTTTTAAAAGTCTCTTAAACAAATTACATTCGGTATGAAATCTGCGTCAACGACTGTTAGCAACATCTAGCTGCTGAGGACCGGAAGCTAGAAACGGACCACCGCAATGCATTATGGGATTTTAGTTTTTCGTTTAAACATGAATGTACTGCCTCCCTGTGGTGAAAAACGGTATTAAAATAAATATGAATTATAACAATAATGACAATAATAATAATAATAATAATATATAAATATGGGACTGGTATGGCGGATTTTGAACGTTGGGAAAAATGTTTTTGTTTGTGATCATACATTTGTTTTCCATTATATAGGTTTTGATATAATGATTGATCATGAAAGTGTTATCAAAGCTGGTAAAGGTAAAGCTAGTTTGAAGGACTTTGTATACTGCAGGGTAGCTTGTGAATTTAACACTTGATTGTATTTATAAAAGTAGAAGTACTCAGATCTTGTACTTGAGTAAAAGTAGAAGTACCAGAGTGTATACTCTGTTACAGTAAAAGTCCTGCATTCAAAATGACACATGAATAACATAAAGGAATCACAATGATATTAATATACTGTGTGAGGTATCATGATCGAGTTCAAGGAATACATTGATAATGAAATATGTCTTTATGATATGTATTGTCTCTACTTTAAAGAGTCCTCTCCTGCTGATGTTCAGGTGTATATCAGTATGTAGTGTCTCTACTTTAAAGAGTCCTCTCCTGCTGATGTTCAGGTGTATATCAGTATGTAGTGTCTCTACTTTAAAGAGTCCTCTCCTGCTGATGTTCAGGTGTATATCAGTATGTAGTGTCTCTACTTTAAAGAGTCCTCTCCTGCTGATGTTCAGGTGTATATCAGTATGTAGTGTCTCTACTTTAAAGAGTCCTCTCCTGCTGATGTTCAGGTGTATATCAGTATGTAGTGTCTCTACTTTAAAGAGTCCTCTCCTGCTGATGTTCAGGTGTATATCAGTATGTATTGTCTCTACTTTAAAGAGTCCTCTCCTGCTGATGTTCAGGTGTATATCAGTATGTAGTGTCTCTACTTTAAAGAGTCCTCTCCTGCCGATGTTCAGGTGTATATCAGTATGTAGTGTCTCTACTTTAAAGAGTCCTCTCCAGCTGATGTTCAGGTGTATATCAGTATGTAGTGTCTCTACTTTAAAGAGTCCTCTCCAGCTGATGTTCAGGTGTATATCAGTATGTAGTGTCTCTACTTTAAAGAGTCCTCTCCTGCTGATGTTCAGGTGTATATCAGTATGTAGTGTCTCTACTTTAAAGAGTCCTCTCCTGCTGATGTTCAGGTGTATATCAGTATGTAGTGTCTCTACTTTAAAGAGTCCTCTCCAGCTGATGTTCAGGTGTATATCAGTATGTATTGTCTCTACTTTAAAGAGTCCTCTCCTGCTGATGTTCAGGTGTATATCAGTATGTAGTGTCTCTACTTTAAAGAGTCCTCTCCTGCTGATGTTCAGGTGTATATCAGTATGTAGTGTCTCTACTTTAAAGAGTCCTCTCCTGCTGATGTTCGGGTGTATATCAGTATGTAGTGTCTCTACTTTAAAGAGTCCTCTCCAGCTGATGTTCAGGTGTATATCAGTATGTATTGTCTCTACTTTAAAGAGTCCTCTCCTGCTGATGTTCAGGTGTATATCAGTATGTAGTGTCTCTACTTTAAAGAGTCCTCTCCTGCTGATGTTCAGGTGTATATCAGTATGTAGTGTCTCTACTTTAAAGAGTCCTCTCCTGCTGATGTTCAGGTGTATATCAGTATGTAGTGTCTCTACTTTAAAGAGTCCTCTCCTGCTGATGTTCAGGTGTATATCAGTATGTAGTGTCTCTACTTTAAAGAGTCCTCTCCTGCTGATGTTCAGGTGTATATCAGTATGTAGTGTCTCTACTTTAAAGAGTCCTCTCCAGCTGATGTTCAGGTGTATATCAGTATGTATTGTCTCTACTTTAAAGAGTCCTCTCCTGCTGATGTTCAGGTGTATATCAGTATGTAGTGTCTCTACTTTAAAGAGTCCTCTCCTGCTGATGTTCAGGTGTATATCAGTATGTAGTGTCTCTACTTTAAAGAGTCCTCTCCTGCTGATGTTCAGGTGTATATCAGTATGTAGTGTCTCTACTTTAAAGAGTCCTCTCCTGCTGATGTTCAGGTGTATATCAGTATGTAGTGTCTCTACTTTAAAGAGTCCTCTCCTGCTGATGTTCAGGTGTATATCAGTATGTAGTGTCTCTACTTTAAAGAGTCCTCTCCAGCTGATGTTCAGGTGTATATCAGTATGTATTGTCTCTACTTTAAAGAGTCCTCTCCTGCTGATGTTCAGGTGTATATCAGTATGTAGTGTCTCTACTTTAAAGAGTCCTCTCCTGCCGATGTTCAGGTGTATATCAGTATGTAGTGTCTCTACTTTAAAGAGTCCTCTCCAGCTGATGTTCAGGTGTATATCAGTATGTAGTGTCTCTACTTTAAAGAGTCCTCTCCAGCTGATGTTCAGGTGTATATCAGTATGTAGTGTCTCTACTTTAAAGAGTCCTCTCCTGCTGATGTTCAGGTGTATATCAGTATGTAGTGTCTCTACTTTAAAGAGTCCTCTCCTGCTGATGTTCAGGTGTATATCAGTATGAAGTGTCTCTACTTTAAAGAGTCCTCTCCAGCTGATGTTCAGGTGTATATCAGTATGTATTGTCTCTACTTTAAAGAGTCCTCTCCTGCTGATGTTCAGGTGTATATCAGTATGTAGTGTCTCTACTTTAAAGAGTCCTCTCCTGCTGATGTTCAGGTGTATATCAGTATGTAGTGTCTCTACTTTAAAGAGTCCTCTCCTGCTGATGTTCGGGTTGTATATCAGTATGTAGTGTCTCTACTTTAAAGAGTCCTCTCCAGCTGATGTTCAGGTGTATATCAGTATGTATTGTCTCTACTTTAAAGAGTCCTCTCCTGCTGATGTTCAGGTGTATATCAGTATGTAGTGTCTCTACTTTAAAGAGTCCTCTCCTGCTGATGTTCAGGTGTATATCAGTATGTAGTGTCTCTACTTTAAAGAGTCCTCTCCTGCTGATGTTCAGGTGTATATCAGTATGTAGTGTCTCTACTTTAAAGAGTCCTCTCCTGCTGATGTTCAGGTGTATATCAGTATGTAGTGTCTCTACTTTAAAGAGTCCTCTCCTGCTGATGTTCAGGTGTATATCAGTATGTAGTGTCTCTACTTTAAAGAGTCCTCTCCAGCTGATGTTCAGGTGTATATCAGTATGTATTGTCTCTACTTTAAAGAGTCCTCTCCTGCTGATGTTCAGGTGTATATCAGTATGTAGTGTCTCTACTTTAAAGAGTCCTCTCCTGCTGATGTTCAGGTGTATATCAGTATGTAGTGTCTCTACTTTAAAGAGTCCTCTCCAGCTGATGTTCAGGTGTATATCAGTATGTAGTGTCTCTACTTTAAAGAGTCCTCTCCAGCTGATGTTCAGGTGTATATCAGTATGTAGTGTCTCTACTTTAAAGAGTCCTCTCCTGCTGATGTTCAGGTGTACATCAGTATGTAGTGTCTCTACTTTAAAGAGTCCTCTCCTGCTGATGTTCAGGTGTATATCAGTATGTAGTGTCTCTACTTTAAAGAGTCCTCTCCAGCTGATGTTCAGGTGTATATCAGTATGTATTGTCTCTACTTTAAAGAGTCCTCTCCTGCTGATGTTCAGGTGTATATCAGTATGTAGTTGTCCTCTACTTTAAAGAGTCCTCTCCTGCTGATGTTCAGGTGTATATCAGTATGTAGTGTCTCTACTTTAAAGAGTCCTCTCCTGCTGATGTTCAGGTGTATATCAGTATGTAGTGTCTCTACTTTAAAGAGTCCTCTCCAGCTGATGTTCAGGTGTATATCAGTATGTATTGTCTCTACTTTAAAGAGTCCTCTCCTGCTGATGTTCAGGTGTATATCAGTATGTAGTGTCTCTACTTTAAAGAGTCCTCTCCTGCTGATGTTCAGGTGTATATCAGTATGTAGTGTCTCTACTTTAAAGAGTCCTCTCCAGCTGATGTTCAGGTGTATATCAGTATGTAGTGTCTCTACTTTAAAGAGTCCTCTCCTGCTGATGTTCAGGTGTATATCAGTATGTAGTGTCTCTACTTTAAAGAGTCCTCTCCAGCTGATGTTCAGGTGTATATCAGTATGTAGTGTCTCTACTTTAAAGAGTCCTCTCCTGCTGATGTTCAGGTGTATATCAGTATGTAGTGTCTCTACTTTAAAGAGTCCTCTCCTGCTGATGTTCAGGTGTATATCAGTATGTATTGTCTCTACTTTAAAGAGTCCTCTCCTGCTGATGTTCAGGTGTATATCAGTATGTAGTGTCTCTACTTTAAAGAGTCCTCTCCTGCTGATGTTCAGGTGTATATCAGTATGTAGTGTCTCTACTTTAAAGAGTCCTCTCCTGCTGATGTTCAGGTGTATATCAGTATGTATTGTTTCTACTTTAAAGAGTCCTCTCCTGCTGATGTTCAGGTGTATATCAGTATGTAGTGTCTCTACTTTAAAGAGTGCTCTCCTGCTGATGTTCAGGTGTATATCAGTATGTAGTGTCTCTACTTTAAAGAGTCCTCTCCTGCTGATGTTCAGGTGTATATCAGTATGTAGTGTCTCTACTTTAAAGAGTCCTCTCCTGCTGATGTTCAGGTGTATATCAGTATGTAGTGTCTCTACTTTAAAGAGTCCTCTCCTGCTGATGTTCAGGTGTATATCAGTATGTAGTGTCTCTACTTTAAAGAGTCCTCTCCAGCTGATGTTCAGGTGTATATCAGTATGTAGTGTCTCTACTTTAAAGAGTCCTCTCCTGCTGATGTTCAGGTGTATATCAGTATGTAGTGTCTCTACTTTAAAGAGTCCTCTCCTGCTGATGTTCAGGTGTATATCAGTATGTAGTGTCTCTACTTTAAAGAGTCCTCTCCTGCTGATGTTCAGGTGTATATCAGTATGTAGTGTCTCTACTTTAAAGAGTCCTCTCCTGCTGATGTTCAGGTGTATATCAGTATGTATTGTTTCTACTTTAAAGAGTCCTCTCCTGCTGATGTTCAGGTGTATATCAGTATGTAGTGTCTCTACTTTAAAGAGTGCTCTCCTGCTGATGTTCAGGTGTATATCAGTATGTAGTGTCTCTACTTTAAAGAGTCCTCTCCTGCTGATGTTCAGGTGTATATCAGTATGTAGTGTCTCTACTTTAAAGAGTCCTCTCCTGCTGATGTTCAGGTGTATATCAGTATGTAGTGTCACGGTTGAGTGAAGGAAGCAGGACCCAAGCGCAGATAACTTTGATAAACCTTTATTTCAAGGCTAAATGGAACGAATACCGACAAAAAACAGAACACTCACCGGTGAAGTCCGTCACCAACAAAAGAAGCACCGACACTGAACACAGCACGAGACAAGACTAAATACAGGGAGGGATAATTACCAGACACAGGTGAACACAATCGGCAAACGAGACACAGGTGAGGAGGGAGGAGAAAAACACAAGAGCCACAGGTGAACACAATTAGCTAACGAGACACAGGTGAGGAGGGAGGAGAACACACAGGGACACTAACGACAGGAGGAAAACATGACAGAGAACAGTGAAAACACCCAAACCTAGACAGAACTGTGACAGAACCCCCCCCTCAAGGGACGGATTCCAGACGTCCCTAAACCCCAACACAAAAATCCAAAAAAAATCCAGCAGGGTGGGTGGAGGGGGTCCGGAGGAGGGACGTATCCCTAGGCCACCAGGGTGGGTGGAGGGGGTCCGGAGGACGGGACTAAGCTGACCGCCCAGGAGCCCAGTAGGGGACCAGGAAGGGATCTCGGGCGGACGGCCCGGGGGCACGGCAGAAGCCGAGAAGGGGGACTCGGGCGGACGGCCTGGGGGCAAGGCAGAGTCCATGGTGGGGCGAAGGCCACAGCGGGCGAACTCAGGGGGCCGAGCATGAGGGCGAAGGCAGCGGCAGGAGGAGTCAGGGGGCCGGGCTCGAGGACGAGGGCAGCGGCAGGAAGAGTCAGGGGGCCGGGCTCGAGGACGAGGGCAGCGGCAGGAAGAGTCAGGGGGCCGGGCCCGCGGACGAAGACCGCGGCTCACAGAGGGTCGGGATCGAGGGCGAAGACCAGACAGCTCCGGAGGCCGGGCAGGACCCGGTGTCGGCCGGACAGGAACCGGAGCCGGCGGGACAGGCTTCGGCAGGATCCCCCACGGAAGAGGACCAGGAGTTGGCAGGACCCCCAGCAGGAGAGCGGTTGGCGGGACCTCCGACGGCACAGGACACAGGGTTGGCAGTACCCCCGGCAGGTGAGTAGACGGCGGGACCTCCAACGGAACAGGACATAGGGTTGGCAGGACCCCCGGCAGGAGAGTAGTCGGCGGGACCTCCAACGGGACAGGACATGGGGTTGGCAGGAACCCCGGCAGGAGAGTAGTCGGCGGGGCCTCCAACGGGACAGGACATGGGGTTGGCAGGACCCCCGGCAGGAGAGTAGTCGGCGGGGCCTCCAACGGGACAGGACATAGGGTTGGCAGGACCCCCGGCAGGAGAGTAGTCGGCGGGGCCTCCAACGGGACAGGACACAGGGTTGGCAGGACCCCCGGCAGGAGAGTAGTCGGCGGGGCCTCCAACGGAACAGGACATAGGGTTGGCAGGACCCCCGGCAGGAGAGTAGTCGGCGGGGCCTCCAACGGCACAGGACATAGGGTTGGCAGGACCCCCGGCAGGAGAGTAGTCGGCGGGACCTCCAACGGGACAGGACATGGGGTTGGCAGGAACCCCGGCAGGAGAGTAGTCGGCGGGGCCTCCAACGGGACAGGACATGGGGTTGGCAGGACCCCCGGCAGGAGAGTAGTCGGCGGGGCCTCCAACGGGACAGGACATAGGGTTGGCAGGACCCCCGGCAGGAGAGTAGTCGGCGGGGCCTCCAACGGGACAGGACACAGGGTTGGCAGGACCCCCGGCAGGAGAGTAGTCGGCGGGGCCTCCAACGGAACAGGACATAGGGTTGGCAGGACCCCCGGCAGGAGAGTAGTCGGCGGGGCCTCCAACGGGACAGGACACAGGGTTGGCAGGACCCCCGGCAGGAGAGTAGTCGGCGGGGCCTCCAACGAGACCGGACAAAGGGTTGGCAGGACCCCCGGCAGGAGAGTAGTCGGCGGGGCCTACAACGGGACAAGACATGGGGTTGGCAGGACCCCCGGCAGAAGACTAGTCTGCGGGACCTCCAACTGGACAGGACATGAGGTTGGCAGGACCCCCAGCGGAACCTCCAACGGTACAGGACATGGGGTTGGCAGGACCCCCGGCAGAAGACTAGTCTGCGGGACCTCCAACTGGACATGAGTAGGGGCTTGAGTGGGGACTCGAGAGAGGGCTTGAGAGGGAACTTGAGAGGAAACTGGAGAGTGGACTCGAGAAGGAACTCGAGAGGTGACTCGAGAGGTAACTCGAGAGGGGACCTGAGAGGGGACTTGAGAGGGAACTCGAGAGGAGACCTGAGGGGAAACTTGAGAGGTGACTCGAGAGGGAACTCGAGAGGGGACTAGAGAGGGAACTCGAGAGGGGACTAGAGAGGGGACTTGAGAGGGAACTCGAGAGGAGACCTGAGGGGAAACTTGAGAGGTGACTCGAGAGGGAACTTGAGAGGGAACTCGAGAGGAGACCTGAGGGGAAACTTGAGAGGTGACTCGAGAGGACACTGGAGAGTTGACTTGGGAGGTGACTCGAGAGGACACTGGGGAGTTGACTTGAGAGGGGACTCGAGAAAAGACTCGAGAGGGAACTCGAGAGGGGACCTGAGAGGGGACTTGAGAAAAGACTCGAGAGGGAACTTGAGATGGGATGAGGGAAGGGACTAGAGAAGTGACTCGAGGAGGGACTTGAGAAGTGACTAGAGGTGGGACTGGAGAAGGGACTAGAGAAGAGACTAGGACAGCTGGGGCCAGAGCTAAGGCTGGAACCATGGCTGCTGGGGCCAGAACTGGGGCTGGAACCATGGCTGCTGGGGCCTGTACTGGGGCCGGAACTATGGCTCTTGGGGCTCGGATTGCTAGCCTGGACTTGCGACTCCTTCTCCTAGAAGCCGCCTGAAGGCTCTGTGGACCTCCAAAAGCCAGCCGAGTTCCAGAAAACGCCTCTTGGACAGGAGCAGGAACTGGGGCGGAAGCACTGGTTGACTCCAGACGGAACACACCGAGACGTTTATAGTCCGCAGGCTGGAAATCACACGCCCAGATGAAGTTCAACATCCAGTCAGGTAAGAACTTCACCAAGTCCGGTTTCTCCATAGCCAACCGGTGCGCCTCTACCAGAGCGGCCTCCTTCTGCCGAACACTGGACGCTCCCCTCCACCAATCATAGCAGCAAGCCAAAGCAAATGAAAAATGCTGTAATTCCACCTCAAATGGGTCATCTGCTGGGTCCATCTCTGGTCGGTGCTTTCTGTCACGGTTGAGTGAAGGAAGCAGGACCCAAGCGCAGATAACTTTGATAAACCTTTATTTCAAGGCTAAATGGAACGAATACCGACAAAAAACAGAACACTCACCGGTGAAGTCCGTCACCAACAAAAGAAGCACCGACACTGAACACAGCACGAGACAAGACTAAATACAGGGAGGGATAATTACCAGACACAGGTGAACACAATCGGCAAACGAGACACAGGTGAGGAGGGAGGAGAAAAACACAAGAGCCACAGGTGAACACAATTAGCTAACGAGACACAGGTGAGGAGGGAGGAGAACACACAGGGACACTAACGACAGGAGGAAAACATGACAGAGAACAGTGAAAACACCCAAACCTAGACAGAACTGTGACATGTAGTGTCTCTACTTTAAAGAGTCCTCTCCTGCTGATGTTCAGGTGTATATCAGTATGTAGTGTCTCTACTTTAAAGAGTCCTCTCCTGCTGATGTTCAGGTGTATATCAGTATGTAGTGTCTCTACTTTAAAGAGTCCTCTCCTGCTGATGTTCAGGTGTATATCAGTATGTAGTGTCTCTACTTTAAAGAGTCCTCTCCTGCTGATGTTCAGGTGTATATCAGTATGTAGTGTCTCTACTTTAAAGAGTCCTCTCCTGCTGATGTTCAGGTGTATATCAGTATGTAGTGTCTCTACTTTAAAGAGTCCTCTCCTGCTGATGTTCAGGTGTATATCAGTATGTAGTGTCTCTACTTTAAAGAGTCATCTCCTGCTGATGTTCAGGTGTATATCAGTATGTAGTGTCTCTACTTTAAAGAGTCCTCTCCTGCTGATGTTCAGGTGTATATCAGTATGTAGTGTCTCTACTTTAAAAGAGTCCTCTCCTGCTGATGTTCAGGTGTATATCAGTATGTAGTGTCTCTACTTTAAAGAGTCCTCTCCTGCTGATGTTCAGGTGTATATCAGTATGTAGTGTCTCTACTTTAAAGAGTCCTCTCCTGCTGATGTTCAGGTGTATATCAGTATGTATTGTCTCTACTTTAAAGAGTCCTCTCCTGCTGATGTTCAGGTGTATATCAGTATGTAGTGTCTCTACTTTAAAGAGTCCTCTCCTGCTGATGTTCAGGTGTATATCAGTATGTAGTGTCTCTACTTTAAAGAGACCTCTCCTGCTGATGTTCAGGTGTATATCAGTATGTATTGTTTCTACTTTAAAGAGTCCTCTCCTGCTGATGTTCAGGTGTATATCAGTATGTAGTGTCTCTACTTTAAAGAGTGCTCTCCTGCTGATGTTCAGGTGTATATCAGTATGTAGTGTCTCTACTTTAAAGAGTCCTCTCCTGCTGATGTTCAGGTGTATATCAGTATGTAGTGTCTCTACTTTAAAGAGTCCTCTCCTGCTGATGTTCAGGTGTATATCAGTATGTAGTGTCTCTACTTTAAAGAGTCCTCTCCTGCTGATGTTCAGGTGTATATCAGTATGTAGTGTCTCTACTTTAAAGAGTCCTCTCCTGCTGATGTTCAGGTGTATATCAGTATGTAGTGTCTCTACTTTAAAGAGTCCTCTCCTGCTGATGTTCAGGTTCTTTTTAATGTCCTCAACTCGATCATTAATCCCTGTGATGTTTCTTCTATTGTGCCATCGACTACTCTCTGTGATAAGTTTCTTAATTTTTTTATTGAAAAGGTATCTGCTCTTAGGCTAGCTCACACTAGTGCTACCCCAGATCCTGCTCCCTTTCTGTGCCCTGCTGTCCTCGACCACTTTGAGCCTGTATCCTTCTCTTCTCTCTCGGATGTGGTCAAGCACCTGCGGCCGACAAACTGCACCTCAGATAGCATTCCCTCTCGCCTTCTCAGAGACGTTTTTGATTCAGTTGGAGCAAGTATTTTATTAATTGTAAACACCTCCCTTAGCTCAGGATGTGTCCCTGCTGCCTTCAAACATGCCGTGGTTAAGCCATTACTTAAAAAGAAACATCTTGACCCCTCCTTTCTCGAAAATTTTAGGCCCATTTCCCAGCTACCTTTTTATCAAAAGCCCTGGAGAGAGTGGTCTACGCCCAGCTGCAGTCTTTTTTAACCACGCATGGAATCCACGAAAAGTTTCAGTCTGGCTTCAAACCCATGCACAGCACTGAAACAGCCCTTTTAAGAGTTTTTAATGATCTGCTCCTAGCCGCCGACTCAGGTAGCCCAGCTGTCTTGGTGCTGTTAGACCTGACAGCTGCTTTTGACACTGTGGACCATAGCATCCTGTTGTCACGGCTTGAACAGTCCGCTGGCATCACAGGCTCTGCCCTTGCATGGTTCAGGTCCTACCTGACAGACCGTAGCTTCGCTGTGCAGCTAGGTGCCTTCTCCTCTGCAAAAGCCCCTCTTACCTGTGGGGTTCCCCAAGGCTCGATTCTGGGCCCCATCCTTTTCTTACTGTACTTACTGCCCCTAGGCTCAATTCTCACTAAACATAATATTCCCTTCCACTGCTACGCCGACGATGTACAGATATATCTCCCCCTCGAAGCAAGTGTCACACACTCATTACAACAGTTGATGGACTGCTTAACTGAGATAAAATCCTGGCTGAGCAAAAACTTTCTAAACCTCAACGAAAGCAAGACTGAGGTCATCTTTTTTGGACCCCAACCTCCAGCCTCCCAGGTTGATATTCTGGGCTCCCTCCAACAGAACATCCTCCCCTCAGTCACGAACCTTGGGGTGACCTTCTCCAGTACTTTTAAATTCGACAAGCAGGTCAGCAGCGTAGTCAAATCCTGCTTTTTTAAAATAAGACTTTTGGCCAAAACCAAGTCGTATTTATCTTTTAAAGACCTGGAAAGGGTTATTAACGCCTTTGTGACCTCGAGACTGGACTACTGCAACGCCCTGTATATGGGTATGGACCAGGCATCAATTAAACGCCTGCAGCTAGTCCAGAACGCAGCTGCACGTTTGCTGACTGGCCTTAAAAAGCGTGACCACATCACCCCAATTCTGGCCTCACTGCACTGGCTTCCAGTTCGGTACAGAATTGATTTTAAAATCCTTTTATTTGTTTTTAAAGCACTAAATGGGCTGGCTCCGGCCTGTATAGCTGAACTCCTCCAGCGCTACACCCCAGAGCCTTAAGGTCTGCTGACCATCTGCTGCTGGTAGTGCCTAAGACCAGGCTCAAACCCGAGGGCACCGAGCCTTCGCAGCAGCTGGCCCCAGGCTCTGGAACACTCTGCCCCTCCACGTCAGGTCGGCCCAGACCCTAGGGGTTTTTAAATCCTTTCTCAAAACGCACTTCTTCTCTCAGGCTTTCTAGTCAGAGCGGAGCACGACTCCTGACTATTCCCTGTGTTTGTTTTATATCTGTTTGTAAATGATTGTCTTTTATTGTGATTATAAGTGTTTTTAATGCATGTACAGCACTTTGGCTCGACCAAAAATCGCTTTTAAATGTGCTTTATAAATAAAACCTGATTTGATTTGATTTGATATATCAGTATGTAGTGTCTCTACTTTAAAGAGTCCTCTCCTGCTGATGTTCAGGTGTATATCAGTATGTAGTGTCTCTACTTTAAAGAGTCCTCTCCTGCTGATGTTCAGGTGTATATCAGTATGTAGTGTCTCTACTTTAAAGAGTCCTCTCCTGCTGATGTTCAGGTGTATATCAGTATGTAGTGTCTCTACTTTAAAGAGTCATCTCCTGCTAATGTTCAGGTGTATATCAGTATGTAGTGTCTCTACTTTAAAGAGTCCTCTCCTGCTGATGTTCAGGTGTATATCAGTATGTAGTGTCTCTAATTTAAAGAGTCCTCTCCTGCTGATGTTCAGGTGTATATCAGTATGTAGTGTCTCTACTTTAAAGAGTCCTCTCCTGCTGATGTTCAGGTGTATATCAGTATGTAGTGTCTCTACTTTAAAGAGTCCTCTCCTGCTGATGTTCAGGTGTATATCAGTATGTAGTGTCTCTACTTTAAAGAGTCCTCTCCTGCTGATGTTCAGGTGTATATCAGTATGTAGTGTCTCTACTTTAAAGAGTCCTCTCCTGCTGATGTTCAGGTGTATATCAGTATGTAGTGTCTCTACTTTAAAGAGTCCTCTCCTGCTGATGTTCAGGTGTATATCAGTATGTAGTGTCTCTACTTTAAAGAGTCCTCTCCTGCTGATGTTCAGGTGTATAATGAATACTGATTCTTAAATCATGAGCTGCAGCCCTGCTCTGTTCAGATCTGATTTAGCTCTGTTTGATAGGAAGCAGTTGCACAAATGCACACACACACACACACACACACACACACACACACACACACACACACACACACACACACACACACACACACACACACACACACACACACACACACACTTGATTGTATTGCCGCTAACAGTGTGCAGTCTGCAGAGAGTGGAGGTTACATAACAGCTCTTCAAAGATGATTAAAAGAAACTCCAGAGAGGAAGCAGGAACTCTGATACTGAAACCAGACGGGAGCTAGCAGATAATGAGAGATCACAAATACAAAGTCTAATAAATTAATAATATGGGAGATATACTGTATCTATTTTAGCTCAGAGTTTAATGATCAAACTTAAGTGTTTTAAATAGGATGTAATGTGAAAAACATCAAACTTCAAGTTAAAAACAATTCAATAATGATAAAAAAATAACTTCACTTTTAAAATGCCAGAGTAATAATAACTAGAAAATGCATTTCCTGCAGAAAATGCGTGTGAATGCTGTAAACTGTGAACATTTATTGCTGAATTTAGCTGAAAATGCAGAAAAAGCTGAATATGTTATTAGCTGAATGGTAGCTGCTTTAAGCTACAAAATGCAGAAAAAGCTGAATATTTAAAAGAAAAGGTTTAAAAAAAAGGTATAAACAACAACAACAGGTTTAGCTTTGATATCCTGAAATAGCTGAATAATGTAATAGCTGAATTGTTTCTGCAGCTGAAAATAGGCTGAAGGAGTTAAATATCAGATGTAAGTAGTAGTGAATGAATTTGTATTAAGATGAGAAAAGAAAGTAAAAAGGCTTGGGAAAGCAGAAGAATATTTGAACTGCAAACTTTTGAACTAACTTGATGGTGAATGATCTGTCGCCATGCCAACGGCATTTGATGACATCCCATAATACCCTTAGATGTGTTGATGGCTGCATCGTTACCAAACCTGTGAAGTTTTGGGCCATTTCGAGCATTTTCACTGAAGTTATGAGAAAACCGTGTTTCAAGGCGAGCATTGTGTTGCCACGGCAACGGCATTTGAAGAAATCTCAAAACTTTCCCGTAGATGTCTTCACGGCTGGACTCTTAGCTCACATGTGAAGTTTGAGCACTTTTTGAATATTTTTATAGGAGTTAGACATTACATTAGGAGGTTACATTACTCTCTCTCTCTTCTCTTGATCATTCATCATCATCGGTGTGTGTCTGTGTGTGAGAGAGAGAGAGAGCGTGTGTGTGTCTGTGTGTGAGAGAGAGTGTGTGTATGTCCGTGTGTGAGAGAGAGTGTGTGTGTCTGTCTGTGTGTGTGTGTGTGTGTGTGTGTGAGAGAGTGAGTGAGTGTGTGTCTGTGTGTGTGTGTGAGAGAGAGAGTATGTGTGTCTGTGTGTTTGTGAATGTGTATGAGAGAGAGTGTGTGTCTCTCTCTGTGTGTGTGTGTGTGTGTGTGTGTGTGTGTGTGTGTGTGTGTGAGAGAGAGAGAGTGTGTGTCTGTGTGTGATAGAGAGGGAGTGTGTAGGTGTGTGAGAGAGTGTGTGTGTGTGTGTGTGTCGTGTGTGAGAGAGAGTGTGTGTCTGTGTGTGAGAGAGAGAGAGGAGTGTGTGTGTGTGTGTGTGAGAGAGAGAGAGTGTGTGTCTTTGTGTGATAGAGTGTGTGTGTGTGTGTGTCTGTGTGTCTGTGTGTGTGAGAGAGAGAGTGTGTGTCTGTGTGTGAGAGAGAGAGAGAGTGTGTGTGTGTGTTGTATGTGAGAGAGAGAGTGTGTGTGTGTCGGTGTGTGAGAGAGATAGAGAGAGAGAGAGTGTGTGTATGTGTGTGAGAGAGAGTGTGTGTGTCTGTGTGTGTGTGTGTGTGTGTGTGAGAGAGTGTGTGTCTGTGTGTGTGAGAGAGAGAGTGTGTGTGTGTGTGTGTGTGTGTGTGTGTGTGTGTGAGAGAGGAGAATGTGTGTGTCTGTGTGTGTGAGAGAGAGAGTGTGTGTGTGTGTGTCTGAGAGAGAGAGAGTGTGTGTGTGAGCGAGAGAGAGTGTGTGTGTATGTGTGTGTGTGAGAGAGAGAGTGTGTGTGTGTGTGTATGTGTGTGTGTCTGAGAGAGAGAGAGAGAGTGTGTGTTAGAGAGAGAGAGAGTGTGTGTGTGTGTGTGTGTGTGTGTGTGTGTGTGTCTGTCTGTGTGTGAGAGTGTGTTTACGTTAGAATAAATAGAATGGTTTTGAATAATAGATGAGAGTAACATCTACGTCACTTTACGGCCCCGCCCACTTTTGGGGAAACCAACGCTGTCATTTGCACGGCGATCGAGCCTGAAGCCACAGAGCTCTTCTTTGTCCTTTCCTCTTAGAGGAAGTTCAGAAACACTGAACTCTGGATTTGTTTTAATGTTTGAGGTGCAATAAACGACACTATTAAAGTAAAACTATTATGTTCTGCCTCGCTCATGAGAGGAACAGCTGGAGAAATCACAGCCTCACCTACTGATTTCAAATGTGTGCTCCAAAATGATATTTATAAATGACTATTATCATTAAGCAAGACAATACATGGCAAAGATATATAGAAAATAAACGTATTTGAGATACGTTCATAACAAACATAACGAGGGAGAAAATAAGTTTCTGGCTAAACGTAATTGAGAATGCAGTTTAGTTCTGTGGGAACGTAATTTTTACACAGGTGTGTGTGGTACAGTGTGTAGGTGTGTACAGTGTATAGGTGTGTGTTGTACAGTGTGTAGGTGTGTGTTGTACAGGTGTGTGTGGTACAGTGTGTAGGTGTGTGTTGTACAGGTGTGTGTGGTGTGTAGGTGTGTGTTGTACAGTGTGTAAGTGTGGGTTGTACAAGGTGTGTGTGTGTGTGTGTGTGTGTGTGTGTGTGTGTGTGTGTGTGTGTGTGTGTGTTGATGTGGTGGACAGACAGGTCTCAGTTGGTGTGGTTTCCTCTGCTTAATTTTTAATAATTGTGAATAAAACTTTTATCCCGTCATTTCATTTCCCCATTGTAGCGACCACTCTCTAGTGTTATATTATTAGGAGAGTGTACTTCTACTTTTACTCAAGTACAAGATCTGAGTACTTCTACTTTTACTCAAGTACAAGATCTGAGTACTTCTACTTTTACTCAAGTAAGATCTGAGTACTTCTACTTTTACTCAAGAACAAGATCTGAGTACTTCTACTTTTACTCAAGTACAATATCTGAGCACTTCTACTTTTACTAAAGTACACTATCTGAGTACTTCTACTTTTACTCAAGTACAAGATCTGAGTACTTCTACTTTTACTCAAGTACAAGATCTGAGTACTTCTACTTTTACTCAAGTACAAGATCTGAGTACTTCTACTTTTACTAAAGTACACTATCTGAGTACTTCTACTTTTACTCAAGTACAATATCTGAGTACTTCTACTTTTACTCAAGTACAAGATCTGAGTACTTCTACTTTTACTCAAGTACAAGATCTGAGTACTTCTACTTTTACTAAAGTACACTATCTGAGTACTTCTACTTTTACTCAAGTACAAGATCTGAGTACTTCTACTTTTACTCAAGTACAAGATCTGAGTACTTCTACTTTTACTAAAGTACACTATCTGAGTACTTCTACTTTTACTCAAGTACAATATCTGAGTACTTCTACTTTTACTCAAGTACAAGATCTAAGTACTTCTACTTTTACTCAAGTACAATATCTGAGTACTTCTACTTTTACTCAAGTACAAGATCTGAGTACTTCTACTTTTACTCAAGTACAAGATCTGAGTACTTCTACTTTTACTAAAGTACACTATCTGAGTACTTCTACTTTTACTAAAGTACACTATCTGAGTACTTCCACTTTTACTCAAGTACAAGATCTGAGTACTTCTACTTTTACTCAAGTACAAGATCTGAGTACTTCTTCTTAAATTACTCAAGTACAAGATCTGAGTACTTCTACTTTTACTCAAGTACAAGATCTGAGTACTTCTACTTTTACTCAAGTACAAGATCTGAGTACTTCTACTTTTACTCAAGTACAAGATCTGAGTACTTCTACTTTTACTCAAGCACAAGATCTGAGTACTTCTACTTTTACTCAAGTACAAGATCTGAGTACTTCTACTTTTACTCAAGCACAAGATCTGAGTACTTCTACTTTTACTCAAGCACAAGATCTGAGTACTTCTACTTTTACTCAAGCACAAGATCTGAGTACTTCTCCAACATCTAATATTTAAAGTGCATTCCTCCTGACTGGTGGTTGATATCTTGCAGTACCGCAGTCCCGCCGCTAGATGGCAGCAACATATTTCCTGAGTCTTTTTAAAGTCAGCGGTTCCGCCTTCACCAGAACAATCACAATGTAAACAAACTCTTCTTCAAGAGGATCATCAGCTCCTGGTGTGAGTCGGCTGTTTTTAAATGTGATTTAAAACATGCTTCAGTTGTATTTGATGCTAACGGTTGACTGCTACTTGCTAACTGTACATTACCAGCATAGCTTGTGCTACATTAGCAAGAACTAGCTCCTAAACTGAAGGTAAATCCAGTTTAATTAACCGGTGTTTTACAGACTTGTTTATTAGGAGGATCAATCATGTCGGGAAACGATTTAAGTCATTTGAAGAGCCTGTTTTTAATCCGTGGTGTATCGGGGATATGTAACTCAAGTACTGTACTTAAATACAGGTTTGAGTTACTTGTACGTTAGAATCCGACTCACGATATCGTCCCACAGATGTACATTGTTACAGTAAGAGAAGAGCCAAAGATAGCTTCATGTTAATTAAGAAGGTTGCATTACTTAAAGATAAATATAGAAATTACACATTTTAGAATATACACATTTTAGAATATACACATCTAGTACCAGGAACAATTTTGAGATAGCAGCCAGGTGAAAGTATTCAGAGGTGAATGGTTTACTGTCGCTACTTTAACTATATTTTGATGAGAATACTTTCCTACTTTCACTTGAGGAACATTTAGAATGCAGGACTTTTACTGTAACAGAGTATTCCTACACTCTGGTACTTCTACTTTTACTCAAGTACAAGATCTGAGTACTTCTACTTTTACTCAAGTACAAGATCTGAGTACTTCTACTTTTACTCAAGTACAAGATCTGAGTACTTCTACTTTTACTCAAGTACAAGATCTGAGTACTTCTACTTTTACTCAAGTTAAATATCTGAGTACTTCTACTTTTACTCAAGTTAAATATCTGAGTACTTCTCCCACCTGTGGTAAAGAAACGACACCCAGTGAACTTTGAAATCCTGCTGTTAGTGAACTCTGTAAATTATTGGTCAAATAAATAACTTATTAGTCTGTTTAATGTGGATTGGTTCAGATGCAGTAGACAGTCCACGCATATATTTCATAATGCATAAAAACATGTACTACACTACTGTTTACATCTCTTTATATATATAATATATATATATATATAATATTATTAATGTATTATTTAAGCATATATATATATATATATATATATATATATACAAATTAATAGTGCATTTCTGATTTCATGGTTTATACTTTCTAACACACATTCATATGACTTTATTTAATATTTCTTTATACTCTATATACTAAAAATACACATTGATTGATATACATGATACACTTACCTATTGATCCTTTAAACACTACTACTTGTTTGTACTTGTTGTCCACCTGCCTGTGTATTTTTGTAAATGGTCATTTCTGTAATATCATCTCTATCTTTAATATTAGGTATGTTTGGCTCTTTCGCTCTAACAATGTAAATGTCCGCTATGTGGGAAGAATGAAGGTATTCTGATTTAGGCCTTTTATATTTAAGCTTTATAATTAAACTGTTTGAACGACTTCTTTCAAATGTTGTGTTCATTTGCTGATTTTCTCTTTTATTATGTATTCACATTTAATGAGCCTCAGATTTAAGCTTTTTATCGTCATTCTGTTCATATGGTCATGAAGAGTCAGATCTTGCACTATTTCTATTTACTTGCACATCTCAAAACATTCTCTTGCACTATTGTATCTGTTCTATTTCCTTTATATATTCATGTTGCTCTGTTGGAGGAGCCTGGGACATAAAACGGTATGTCTTTATTAGGATCCCCATTAGCACTAGCATGAGCATTGGCTATTCTTCCTGGGGTCCTCACACACTCAACACACACACATGCATACATCAAAATTAAAACAAAACGGCTCGTCATGTCATGCAATCTACAGAGCTGTATGAAATGAAAACTTAAATGGTCGTCCAATTTTTGCCATCCTAAGGCCGATCAAGAGAAAATACAAATAAGTGTACATATTTGTAGAGGAAACTTCTGTGTAGCAATGCAGTGAGAGTCACCGACTCAGGAAGGAGACACGGGAGAGCTGGAGCTTTGATGTCAAACACTGATGATTTATTTGGAGTTACGGCCGGAGAGATTCACATCACAAGTCACATCAGTCACGGTGAGACTGCACGGGAGAGTTGCCACGTCAATTCTAAAGAACTCTACCTCAGACCCCATGTGTTTAGCTAGTTCTGAGAGCATCATCAACATGCTGCATAACAAGATAGAATCATAACACCTCTATCAGCTGACGTCAACAGGCAGGAACATAGAACCATAACACCTCTATCAGCTGACGCCAACAGGCAGGAACATAGAACCATAACACCTCTATCAGCTGACGCCAACAGGCAGGAACAGGGAGACAGAACACTGAGAGCACAGCAGCCAAGGTTACGAGGTGCGTGTGCTCAGTCAGGACAGCTTGAACTGATAAACTGGGTCAAAGTTATGGGCCTTGAAAAATATTCCACAACAATAATAATATCTACATACATACCCACAGGCACAGTTCAATGTTACGTTACTTTACAATAAAGCCTTGAATCTTAATCTTGATGTTGAATCAAAGATTATCATCACTCATGAGCAGGTTCGGGTGAACAACAGGCTGCAGGGCTCCACATTATAAATGGCCCGCTGGCCCGGAAGCACTATTGAGACACCCCAGGCCAGCATAACGTACTTTCCATTTGCACGCTCGGGCCACTAAAAATATTTCTTTAAAAAAAAAAAACCATTGTCAGAGAGAGTGACAGAGAGAGAACATTTCAGCCACACTGGCTTGATGGATGGAGTTGGCTTCAATATGACGATATAAACAAGGTGTTTAGTCGGCTCTGTACATCAATGCCGACCTATTCTGACAAGTAAGTGAAGAGTAGAGCAAATATAAAGGTATTGGCTAAAGGGAAATGTCCCAGCAGTTTAAGATAATGAAGGATCTAATCTATTACATAGCCATTACATTTCTAACTCCTGATAATGACAGGAAGGCAGAACGTGAATTATAAAAATATGAATACTCATAGCAGAAATGTCACCCTCCTTTTTTTCTTTAACATTGACCACAATATAATCATTTTAATAAACCAAATGTGAACAATTGAGGAAAATGAGGAAGAACTGATGCTTAAAATGTTGTAGTACAAGTAGTTTGTGCATAAATTACTATTGCAACCATGTGTTAATTTTCTTCATTATTAGAGTCGATTTTTTTGGACGAATGCTCTAGGCCAGTGGTTACAATGGTGGGGCCAGTGGTTACAATGGTGGGGCCAGTGGTTACAATGGTGGGGCCAGTGGTAATGAAAATCTACTGTCTACCCCTGGGCTGTCATTTTGTATATAAACTGCATTTGTACCAACTGTACTCTACATTTCAGCACGGACCTGATTGGATGTTTCCGTCGTCAGCATGGCTTCCAGCTCCGGCAGTTTTTCTCCTCCCAAACTGTCAGACTTCATCCTCACGGAGCGTCTCGGCAGCGGCACATACGCCACCGTCTACAAAGCCTACAGGAAGGTGAGTCGGAGGCATGGGCGACACCTTCAGATACAAAATAAACTGTATTGCAAGCCAACCTTTTTACTTTTGTACACACGGCTAATCAAAGAAATAAAATAGAAAATCTGAACTTAAAACTGCCGCTTGAGCACCATAAAGTGAGTCTTACGCAGGTTAATGAGATAAGATAAAATAGGATTATATATTTATCTCGAAGGAAATAAACACAGCAGCATAATAATACAACTGTACACTAACAGTGCAGTGCAGAATATCCTTTCTTCCATTTATTGCATATTCCCACTAACATACAGAACAATGGTTCCACTGGTGCCTTTCCTGTGGTTCTCCTGTAGCGGTTCCTCTGTTCCCTGGTCAAAATACCATATGCTCGTCTGATGCACCGATCCCACCACCTGTCCCAAATATATAATAATCACCAGGTGCCCAAATTACCCTTCTAAATAAAAGCAGAAATAATTACTTTAATTAACTTAAATAATTACACTAAGTAATAGTACTTTCACTAGAAACCAAACAGCAAGAAAATATATATTAACCATTAAATAACAAATCAATATATAGCTCCAACACACTAGTTCCCTACTATTTGTTAACACCACCTGTAGATTCACAGTGTCAGACTACAGATCATTTATCAGAAACAGAATCAGGTTGATCACCAGGTAGGTTGACACGTACGAGGAACTTGACTTGATGTCATGGTGCATACATAAAAGTAATACAACAATTACAAACACAGATAGAGAACTATTTTAAGAAAACTATAATAACATTAAAACATGTAAAAAAATACAGTAAAACATTGCAGTATTTACAATGAAATTGAATTGGAATATATATTATTATGTGTGTGAGGAACAATATTGAGCTTATTGCAAACAGAAGTCCCCCATCTCCGTGTAAAGAACAAAAGTTCTGACTTTTTCTTAAAAGTTCAGATTTTTTCTCAAAATTCTGACTTTTTTCTCAAAATCGTAAAATTCTGACTTTTTCTCAAAAATACCGAAGTCTCTTAAATCGAATCGGTTCCTCGGTTTTATTGTCAGAGTTTAAAGATGTTTTATCTACTGTATACTTTTTAATGCTGTTTTAATTCATTTTAAGGTGTTTAAATTCTGGTATTGTTTATTTCTACTCTCTAGTTTCTACTTCATGTTTTGTTGTAATGAAAGTGTATGTGTTGGTGTTGCAGGGCGACAGTCGGGAGGTGGTGGCGGTGAAGGTGGTTTCCAAGAAGTCTCTGAACAGAGTGTCGACAGAGAACCTGCTCACAGAGATAGAAATCCTCAAAACCATGAGACACCCTCACATCGTGCAGCTCAAAGACTTCCAGGTACACTTATTTATATATAGAAGCCATGATTATCAGAGGTCTGTCGTACATTCTATACATTTTTTCACTGTCTATATTTTGGAGCTGGTCTATGTTCATGATATTGTTACTTATTATAGCTGGATCAATTATGGACTGCATTAGTTGGGTCACGTTGGTATGGTTGGCATTCATAGTGAATATAGTGTTTAAGGTGTGTGTGTGTGAGGAGTCTGAGTTGTGAGAGGTGTGTGAGAGGTGTGTTTGACGTGTGTGTGTGTGTGTGTGTGAGGAGTCTGAGACTGGAGCCACACGAGGACGATAACGCAAACGGACCGAAATCGATATCAAAAAAGTCTTCCGTCCTCACGCAACAGGCACCAGAAACGTGTCCGTTCACACAAGACCGCTCCAAAGCGCTGGAGACGCTGTGGTACATATGCCAGGCCTGTAAGTGGCGCTGTACTTCTGCCACAAAAGCAGCGAGGAAGACTTCCCGCGCATGGTTGCCATGGTTGCCCTTCTGTTTATTCTCCGCTGTCGACGCTCTGGCTCTTTTTCTCCCTCCCCGAGGCAAGCGTTTGCTCCTGCTGTGAATCTCTCAGGTAGTCCACCAGCAGATGACGAACACCCACCTCTCCGCCTCTTCCAAGGGACGAGGGGACCGTGCGGCAGAGTTTCAGTTTATTTTCGAAGGTCAGCATGTCCGTTAAAGTTGAAATCTTCTGGACAAAATTAGAAAATAAAGTGAAACCCGGTCAGAGGTCTTCTTTGTTATTTATTGAGCTTTAAAACAAATTGATAACGACTCTATATAATAATATAATAATAAAAAACTGAGCCTCTCTTTTCCTCCCCCTCTTCTGAGAGCCCAGCAGCTGATCTCTGAGCAGGAGAGGTGGGGAGAGGCGGGGCTATTGCGTCATCGTTATCAGGAAAGGATCGTATAGGCGTAAACACGGAGCCGTTTGCCCCCCAGTGTTGCGGCCCCAGATCTACCCACCGTTATCGTTTTTTGCGTTTCCATGTCGGCCTCGTGTGTCCGAACCGTCTATATCAGGGATGGGCAAATGGCGGCCCCACCTCCTCTTTTTGCGGCCCTCAGATTAATTTATAAACATAATTAATAAAAAAATAATTGAATTTCTTTACTTGTAGTACTGATACCGTCCACTGGATTCCTAGTTACGTCGCGAGCTGCGTACATGATTTTGTTCGGCAGCCGAATACCGCCAAATAATCTGTGACGCGTTTGTGTGTATTGTGTTTGTTTCCCGGGGAAACACTCACAAGAAAAACCGGCTGTTGTTATGCCTGCTGAGACGTTAAATTACCGCTTGTAGTTATGCCTTTACAAGTCTGTAAAGCGACCTTGGGTCTCATGAAAGGCGCTATATAAATCCAAGCTATTATTATTATTATT
Source organism: Harpagifer antarcticus (assembly GCA_902827135.1). Classification (NCBI taxonomy): domain Eukaryota; kingdom Metazoa; phylum Chordata; class Actinopteri; order Perciformes; family Harpagiferidae; genus Harpagifer; species Harpagifer antarcticus. The sequence continues at coordinate 1,587,746 of CADEHL010001070.1, forward strand.
ATTAGTTAAGCATTAGTTATGCTAGTTAGACATTAGTTAAAAGTTGTATTTATCATCTGAATTTGGCGAAACAAGTTTAATATTCTAAAAACCAAGACTTTGTTTATTTGAAAACAAACTGTCACAGACTCTGCCGTGTTATCTATGATTACTATACGCTTTTCATTCATAATTTCAGCGGGAGGGAGGGGGAGCGGCTCTGAGGAACAGCAGAGTGCGGGTTGACAGGTGTCTGTGTTGACATTCCCCTTGTTGTGGACTAAGGGGAATGCAGAGACAGGCTACAAGTGTTTTAGGTTCAAGTTAGACAACTAATGTCTGGGTAGTGTTCATGACTTCATGTTTATATCATCTTAATGGTTAATCTCAATACACACACATTTTCCGTGCTTTCCAATAGTTTAAAATAGTTTTATTCCAATGTTAAATAACCTGTTCAATACAAACATGCCACTTGTAAAAATTAAATAAGATTTCTGTGAAGTGATATTTGTTTAGTGAGCTTATCAGAGGATGCTCCCTGAAAGATTGTAAAATGTCAATGAAGATGTCAGACTTAGTATATTTGTTAATAATTACATAGAATACATGGCATTTATGTGTGTGTGTGTGTGTGTGTGTGTGTGTGGGTGTGTTCCAAGTGAATCTGCGGCCCCCTGGTGGCCAGTTCATACATTATGTGGCCCCCACCACCATCCAAGTTGCCCATGCCTGGTCTATATGATAGAGAACTGTAGCGGATATGACCGTTACCGTCCTCGTGTGGCTGCAGCCTGAGTTGTGTAAGGTATGGGTGAGGTGTGTGTGAGTTGTGTTTGATGTGTGTGTGAGGTGTGTGAGATGTGTGTGTGGGATTTTGTAATGGCTAGATTATTATAATTATTTGTTTTTGTGTGTTATACTAAGTTGATCATTTTCATTAAAGTAAGATTTTGTTCAACACATCTTTGGATCTCAGCATATATTTTTGATAGCTCGTCTGAAAAGTCCATGCAGAACCTCAGCCTCTCAGAATCTCTGTTTGTTCCTGACCTTGCTACATTATCTGTTTTAGATTTGATGTAGCTTCTACAAAACAAATGGGGGATGGGTTCGGGAACTATATAAATAAATCCACCATAAGAGCTAATTAACTTATACCCTGCATATTTAAACAATGATGTGTATCTATCTGTATCCATTAAAGCTATATGTTGATTTAGAATCGCCCTGCAGGACACATCACTCAGTATAATATGTGTATTTTCAAGAATAAATGAAAGTCTTTCTACATTGAAATATGCTCCTGATGGTCTGAACTCTCCTCTGTGATCAGTGGGATGCTGAGAATATCTACCTGATCCTGGAGTGGTGTTCTGGTGGAGATCTGTCGTGCTTTATTCGAAGTCGCAGGATTTTACCTGAAACTGTGGTCCGGCGCTTCCTGCAGCAAATCGGTGAGTCAGCGGCTTCTCTGGGTATCAATTAGTTGTGGTGATTGACATTATTCACCCACGGACCTATGGGTTGGGGTATTGTTCCGCAACCGGCGCCTGTTCATCAGGGACACCCTCTCTGGTCGCAGAGTCTTTTGTGACACAGGAGCCCAGCGGAGCGTCCTGCCGGCTACGGATTGCGGACGCCGCTGGTGGGGGCCACGGCCCACCTTTAACGTCCGCTAACGACACCCCTATTCGCACCTATGGCACAAAGACAGTGGACCTGCGTTTCGGGGGTCGGCGGGTTTAAGTGGGATTTCGTCACGGCTGACATCTCCTTCGCCCTCCTCGGCGTCATTCAGCGGGCTCTCCAGCTCACTCTCACAGGGTGACAAGTTTCAGCACCTTCTCAGTGAGTTTCCCGGCTTGACGCAGCCCACCTTTTCCGCTGCCACTCTCAAACACGGGGTAGAGCACCACCTTGACACTGAAGGTGCCTCAGTCTTCGCTATGGCCCGGCGCCTCAACTGGTCAACCCTGATATGCTGGCGGTCGCCAAGTCGGAGTTCGTCATCACGGAGCGTCTGGGCATCATCCGCCGCTCAGACAGCCCTTGGGTTCCACATGGTCCCTAAATCAGCCGGTGGCTGGCGACCGTGTGGTGACTACTGCCGAAGTTGGTCTTCTCCAAGGTGGATCTGGTGCGGGGCTACCACCAGGTTCCAGTGCACCCCTCGGACGTCCCCAAAACTGCGGTGATTACGCCGTTCAGGCTTTTTGAGTTCCTGCGTATGCCGTTTGGACTTAAGAACGCAGCTCAGTCCTTTCAGCGGCTGATGGATTCAGCGCTCAGAGACAGGCCATTCATCTTCGTCTATTTAGACGACATCCTTGTCGCCAGCTCCTCCTCTGAAGAGCACCAGGCACATCTCCGTGTCCTTTTCGCGAGGCTCAACCAACACGGCCTGATTCTCAACCTGGCGAAGTGTCAGTTCGGGTTGTCCTCCAACCATTTCCTCAGGCATCTCATCAGCAAGGATGGAGCCGCCCCCCTCCCGTCGAATGTGGAGGCCGTGTCCGCCTTTCCGCGACTGCCTACAGCTCGGGCGCTCCGAGAGTTCCTGGGGATGGTGACGTTTTATCACCGGTTCACCCGCCGAGCGGCCCACACCGTGCGCCCGCTGTACGAGGCCCTCAAGGACAAGTCCCCCGGTCAGGCCATAGACTGGACGGCTGAAAGGGAGGCCGGTTTCGATGCCACCAAAGCCGCCCTGAGCGAAGCCGCCATGTTGGCTCACCCGTCTCACAAGGCCCCATCACCTTTTTCAGTCGCCAGTTGACTCCCAGGGAGCGCAATTACAGCGCTTTCGACAGGGAACTCCTTGGTCTCTATTTGGCGGTTCGCCTCTTCCGTTTCCTGCTGGAAGGCCGGGAGTTTGCGGCGTTCGTGGATCACAAGGCACTTACTTTCTGCATGTCCAAAGTGGCCGAGCCGTGGTCCGCCCGACAACAACGCCAGCTTTCGTACATCTCCAAGTACACCACGGACATACGACACATCGCTGGCAAGGCTAACGTGGTCGCAGACTGCCTCTCCAGAGCGGTCATCGGAGCTGTGCAGCTGGGCCTCGATTACCTCCGCATGGTCACTGACCAGGCCCCTGACCACGGGGAGGTCACGGTCGGTGACTCGGGCGCGAAGCTGTGGCGTGACATCTCCACGGGCCAGCCTCGACCGTTAGTCCCTGCGGACTGGCGGCGACCAGTTTTTGAGGCTATATACAGGACTGTCTCAGAAAATTAGAATATTGTGATAAAGTTCTTTATTTTCTGTAATGCAATTAAAAAAACAAAAATGTCATACATTATGGATTCATTACAAATCAACTGAAATATTGCAAGCCTTTTATTATTTTAATATTGCTGATTATGGCATACAGCTTAAGAAAACTCAAAAATCCTATCTCAAAAAATTAGAATAGTTCCTCAGACCAAGTAAAAAAAAAAGATTTATAACAGCAAAACACAATCAAACATTTGAAAATGTCCATTAATGCACTCAGTACTTGGTTGGGAATCCTTTTGCACGGATTACTGCATCAATGCGGCGTGGCATGGAGGCAATCAGCCTGTGGCATTGCTGAGGTGTTATGGATGCCCAGGATGCTTCAATAGCGGCCTTTAGCTCATTAGCATTGTTGGGTCTGGTGTCTTTCAGCTTCTTCTTCACAATACCCCACATATTCTCTATGGGGTTCAGGTCAGGGGAATTTGCAGGCCAATCGAGGACAGTAATGCCATGGTCAGTACACCAGTTACTGGTGGTTTTGGCACTGTGGGCAGGTGCCAGATCATGCTGGAAAATGAATTCCTCATCTCCATAGAGCTTTTCAGCAGACGGAAGCATGTAGTGCTCTAAAATCTCTTGGTACACAGCTGCATTTACTCTGGGCTTGATGAAACACAGTGGACCAACACCAGCAGCTGACATGGCTCCCCAAACCATCGCTGACTGTGGGAACTTCACACTGGATTTCAAGCAACTTGGATTTTGCTCCTCTCCAGCCTTTCTCCAGACTCTGGCGCCTTGACTTCCAAATGAAATACAAAACTTGCTTTCGTCTGAAAAGAGGACTTTGGACCACTGTGCAACTGTCCAGTGCTTCTTTTCCTTAGCCCAAGTCAGACGCCTCTTCCGTTGTCTTGAGTTCAGAAGTGGCTTGACCATGGGAATACGGCTATTGTAGCCCATTTCCCGGACACGTCTGTGAACAGTGACTTTTGATACCTGGACTCCAGCTTCAGTCCACTGTCTTTGAAGCTCCCCCAAATTCTGGAAGCGACTCTTCTTCACAATGCTGTTAAGGCTGCGGTCATCTCTCTTGGTTGTGCAGCGTTTCCTGCCACATTTCCCCCTTCCAACAGACTTTTTGTGGATGTGCTTTGAAACTGCACTCTGTGAACAGCTTGCTCTTTGAGAAATTTCTTTTTGTGTCTTACCCTCCTGATGGAGGGTGTCAATGACGGTCCTCTGGACAGCAGTCAGATCAGCAGTCTTCCCCATACTTGTGATTTAGTTTACTGAACCAAGCTGAGTGTTTTTCAAGGCTCAGGAAACCCTTGCAGGTGTTTCGAGTTAATTAGACGATTCAAGTGATTCGTTGAACACCCTACTAGTATACTTTTTCATGATATTCTAATATTTAGAGATAGGATATTTGAGTTTTCTTAAGCTGTATGCCATAATCAGCAATATTAAAATAATAAAAGGCTTGCAATATTTCAGTTGATTTGTAATGAATCCAGAATGTATGACATTTTTGTTTTTTTAATTGCATTACAGAAAATAAAGAACTTTATCACAATATTCTAATTTTCTGAGACAGTCCTGTATATACATTTCTCTCGTTACGAAACAAATTTACACAGCATAAAATGGAAACATTTAAGATTAACTTCGACTTCCGGGGGGGGTCTTACTATGGAGGAGTGGATTGAGGAGTGCCTATCTCCAGAAAAAAAAGCACCTAAACGACGACATGCAGAGCTACGTGAAGAGCAGGTAGACCAACTGGAGAAGTAGCACCATTCAAAAGCTTTCTGATGCGGGTCTTGAAACAAAGCAGAGAAATGATGGCCGTTAGTGGCCACAGGTGCGAAAGCTCTCTCCAGAGCTACTGGAAGCCGAATCTCGGGGACTGGAGAAAGTGGAGCAATATTCTCGCCACGCCGAGCAACAGCCTAGAACAACCTCAACCTATACAAGTAACCACGTAAGCCATGCTACTGATGCTGGACAGGTTTTCAGTGGCTGCACAATAAACGGCAACAAACACATGAATATAAATAAATAGCCAAATAATGGATCAACGCTCTCTGTCTAATATGTTCGCTAGCTGTTAGTGTTGTTGCATAGCAACCACCTCGCACTATGTTTCGTGCAGAGGGCAACGGAGGGACTATTTTATTTTGAACATCATTATTTACTAATAAAAAGTATTTAAATTAGAGTGTATTTTTCTTTCATATTGCCACACTTGGTAACCGTTTTATAAAAGCAATAGCTCACGACAGGTCGTGGTATATGCTCATTATATGACAGCTAAGGGGCGTGGTTCGGCCCGACGCGAAGCGGAGGGTCGACAACCCCCTTAGTTTAAGTATACAGTTAAATCGACCAGACTTCTTTCCGCAGATGTGAGCGTCCTTAACAACAGTCAATAAATCCTTGACAGCGGTCTGTACTACTGGATTAACAACGTGTCACGTGTTCTGAATTGACCAATCAGAATCGAGTATTCAACTAAACCATGTAATAATACATTTTAATTGTGTGTGTGTGTGTGTGTGTGTGTGTGTGTGTGTGTGTGTGTGCGCATGCATGCGTGCGTGCGTGTCAGCTTGTGCCCTGCAGTTTCTTAATGAGCGAAACATCTCTCACCTGGACTTGAAACCTCAAAACATCCTGCTCAGCGGGTCCATCCTAAAACTGGCAGGTGATCACACACACACACACACACACACACACACACACACACACACACACACACACACACACACACACACACACACACACACACACACACACACACACACACACACACACACACACACACACACACACACACACACACAGATACATGAACTGAATAACTATTGTTGTATTAGTAGTAATTCTTATTACTTGGTCCCTATTTACAATTTCCCCAAAAGATTGCACAAACAAATAAAGTAGTTTGTGCTTTTTTGTTTTGTTGCACAGGCCCAATGTTTGCTTCTAAAGCTACATATGTATTAAATCACCTAAGCCATCATTGTCTTTATGTATACACTCAACTGTATGTATTGTATGTAACACATGTTCACATATTACACCTTTTATTTCACATGTTTACTCATTTGTTATAATTCTAGAAATATTTTAAAGCAATTTTATTTGATTGGGTCTTTGTTTTTTTACATATATATTTTATTTTTAATTTGTTCTAATCTGGAGAAACTGTTACCAAACCTAACTCCCCTCGGAAGAAATAATGTACTGTTGGTCTGATAAACTGCATTTCCTCTCTGCTCTCTCCCAGACCTCCACAGCTCAGCCTTTCATTGAATCTCTAATTAAAGGCTAATTCAAACTCTGACTACTTTTAAATCCAGGCTGAAGACTTTTCTTTTTGCCGCTGCTCTTAATTGATATTCATATCTCACACTGCACTGTAACTTTTATTCATGTACCTGTGTTATTCTTGTTTTATTATCTTTGATTTTTAAATGCTATTTTATAATATGTTTCTTAATGTCTTTCATTTTTGTAAAGCACTTTGAATGGCCTTGTGTTGAAAAGTGCTATAAATACACTTGCCGTGTGTTAGAAAACTCTCACTGGTCCCCGGCTTGAGCTTCAATCTCAGGATCCATGTATTTGTGATCCTCTCCAGAATGGAAGTATCAACTAGTTCCTGAGCAGTGTCCTTCACATGCTGATATCCAAGAGAGGGAGTTACACAGTCCCAAGATGGAGGAAGAGAAAGCAGTATTCAATGTTTACTTCAGATTAGCTCCACGTCAGAAATGATCATGTTGCTCTCATATTGGAAGAGGACATTCAGTGTTTTCCCAACACCTTGCCTTGCCTCTACTGTTGGTGCCTCGTCTCAGACCTGTCTCATTGAATCGTGTTTCCCTCTGTGATTTGCTCTCAGATTTTGGCTTTGCTCAGTACATGTCTCCGTGGGATGAGCAGAGTTCCCTGAGAGGCTCTCCGCTCTACATGGCTCCGGAGATGGTGTGCCGACGGCAGTACGACTCCAGAGTGGATCTGTGGTCCGTGGGCGTCATCCTCTACGGTCAGTAAGAGAAAACATGGATCACACGACGCCTCAAATATTCTGTTAGTTGTAATGCTACTTTGCAGAGATGGCAAAGTACACACATCCTTTACTCAAGTAGAAGTATAGATACTCGTGTTTAAAAATACTCTGGTGAAAGTAGAAGTACTGACTAAACTTCTTTACTCAAGTAGAAGTAAAGAGGCTTTGAAATGTACTTCAGTAAAAAGTACCCATAACTAGCAGCTGTTTTAAAGAGTACCTGACCTCCCTTTATATTAATAGAACAATAATGTCATTGTTAGCTAATGAATGTTTCCATGCTGAACAACGGCAACATGACAACGTTTCCATTGGTCCCTTCAAAATGTAAGAAGTAGAAAGTACAGGTATTTGGGTTCAACATGTGAGAAGTAGAAAGTACAGGTATTTGAGTTCAACATGTAAGAAGTAGAAAGTACAGGTATTTGGGTTCAACATGTGAGAAGTAGAAAGTACAGGTATTTGAGTTCAACATGTGAGAAGTAGAAGTACAGGTATTTGGGTTCAACATGTAAGAAGTAGAAAGTACAGGTATTTGGGTTCAAAATGTAAGAAGTAGAAAGTACAGGTATTTGAGTTCAACATGTAAGAAGTAGAAAGTACAGGTATTTGGGTTCAACATGTAAGAAGTAGAAAGTACAGGTATTTGAGTTCAACATGTAAGAAGTAGAAAGTACAGGTATTTGGGTTCAACATGTAAGAAGTAGAAAGTACAGGTATTTGTGTTCAACATGAGAGAAGTAGAAAGTACAGGTATTTGTGTTCAACATGTAAGAAGTAGAAAGTTCAGGTATTTGTGTTCAACATGTAAGAAGTAGAAAGTTCAGGTATTTGTGTTCAACATGTAAGAAGTAGAAAGTTCAGGTATTTGTGTTCAACATGTAAGAAGTAGAAAGTACAGGTATTTGGGTTCAACATGTAAGAAGTAGAAAGTACAGGTATTTGTGTTCAACATGTGAGAAGTAGAAAGTACAGGTATTTGAGTTCAACATGTGAGAAGTAGAAAGTACAGGTATTTGAGTTCAACATGTAAGAAGTAGAAAGTACAGGTATTTGGGTTCAACATGTAAGAAGTAGAAAGTACAGGTATTTGTGTTCAACATGTAAGAAGTAGAAAGTACAGGTATTTGGGTTCAACATGTAAGAAGTAGAAAGTACAGGTATTTGGGTTCAACATGTAAGAAGTAGAAAGTACAGGTATTTGGGTTCAACATGTAAGAAGTAGAAAGTTCAGGTATTTGAGTTCAAAATCTAAGAAGTCAAAGTAAAAAGTCGTCAGAAAAATAAGTAGTGGAGTAAAGTACTGATACCAGAAACATGTACTTAAGTACAGTAACAAAGTATTTGTACTGAATAAAGTTATGCACATAATTTGAAAAGTAAACACAAATATAATTTAACATCTCAAAATAGAAAAATAAAACGGAACAAAATATATACAAGTTGACCGTGAAAGATACACATTTGCCCCATTTACTGTGGGACAGTAAAGGTTTGTTGTCACTCTACAGTAACGGCTCTGTGTGAGTAACAACGTACTGTAGGAGGCATTTACAATTTCTCAACAAAGACCAACACGACTTAGTGCAAGAGATGTTTAAGGTAGCCCAAATAAGATTATTATTTTAGTCAACTTTATTGTCAATCAAGTTTGTGTGTGCAGAGAGATCGAAATACCGTTTCCCACAATCCCGATTACAAAAACAAATATATATAAAAATATGTATAAAACATGTATATCCTATCCTAGACACATTTATACACATGCACACATTAAGATAAACACACAACAATCAATAAATACAAAACAACAGTCCCTCCGATATCTTTGGGAATGTCCATTAGTTCCAGACTGTCCATAGCAGCGTAGAAAGTGTCTGGGTTTGAGTGTCTGAGTGTGCGTGGGGTCTCACTCTCAGTTACAGGAAATGCATGACTTTCTGTTGGTGAAATCACTGCAGATGGATTGAACTTAACTCCGTTTCTGTTCTTTTAGAGGCGCTTTTTGGGCGAGCACCATTCGCATCAAGATCATACGCTGAGCTGGAGGAGAAGATCCGGAGTAACCAACCTATTGAGGTCAGATTCGTGACATTAATTAGTTATTTATTAGTGACGATATTACGACGTACTCACTGTGCACCCTAGTGGTGTGAAATAAAGCTCCACCGTGCTACGTATTCCTCACTTGATACTCAAAATGTCACAAACTCTAATGTCATAATGAACTTTATTTAAAGAGCACAACAGATGCATCATGAAGTGCAATAAAAAGCACATTTAAACAAGGCCAAAAAGACAAAACACTTTGATATCAAGACTGTGGATATAGTAATACAATGACTAAAATATATAAAAGAGAATGATTGACAGCTACATTCATTAGAAGCCCAAACACATAAATAGACAGTCACATGACATGGTACACATAAATCATGTGATGTCTAGATTATCTGTAAAGCACATTGCTTTTGGAAAAGGACTAGATGTCAGTTTGCCACTGCATCAAAGGTCAGAGTTACTCACTGAGACTATTAGAAAGTGTACACACACTAACAACGCCTGGGCATAAGAGAACTTAGTTGTTATTGCTCACACTGAACAGCTGTAATTAAAAACACATTACCCCTGACTCCTGAGTTTTCTCTCCCAGTATTCGTGAATCTTTGCCATTAAACCACTAGGTGGCAGACTTTCACACTTTACCCTCGTCCCCCTCAGGACTCAGTCACCATTCAGGTACCTTTTATAAAGTTAATTGGAAAATCTGGGATAGAAATAAAATACTCTTTTGTCGACAGGCCGATACGACATTTACAATTATGACCTGTTGAAGAAAAAAAATATCTCTACCATAAGTTGCATTTTTAAAAAGGCCCTATTCTGTTTTTGAGTCTTCCCTTCCCTGTAGTGTGTTCTGTAGGTTTTAGTGCATGTAAATGGTCTGCAAAGGCTAAAGTCCCTGCGTTATGTAAAAAAAGAAAAATGTAACAGACTGCTTGAAACTAAAGTAATATCTGTGTCGCTGACATAACACTCCGGGGCGGTGGTGGCGAATTCGATAGGGACTTGGCTTGGCAACTGGAAGGTCACCAGTTCAAGTCCCGGCAAGACAAAGTGCTACCGAGGTGTCCCTGAGCAAGGCACCGTTCCCCACACTGCTCCTAACACTAGGATGGGTCAAATGCAGAGAAATAATTTCCCCACGAGGGATTAATAAAAGTCCATCTTATCTTAAGTGGCACTTGAACACACTGGACTAACGAGTTACAGATATTTAACTCTAAATTGACATTACAGCTGATTGCGTGCACACACAACCTGTGTATCACCTTTATAACAGTGGAAGATAACGGTATACTGTAAAAGATGGAGGGCTTTCACAACACTTGTCTCTCTTGTGTAGACTGGAGCTAAATGGATTAGCATATGACTCATTACCCAGGGATTCACTCAAGAGTTTTAAGGTCATCTTTAGATTTTTCCTTGTGAGACTTGAAGGTCTTTGGCAACAATCCGCTGTCCTTTTCCCCGGGGATTGTCCTGTGGATTCACTGCAACATAATAAGGTCATGTTTTGTGCCTCAGCTGCCTCCCGGGGCCCGAGTATCCAAGAACTGCAGAGACCTTCTTCTGCGGCTGCTGGACAGAAACCCTGACACCCGGATCACCTTTAAAGAGTTCTTCACGCACCCTTTTGTGGATATGGAGCACATGCCGAGTGCAGAAAGCCTAGTGAAAGCGGTGAGAAGAAAAAGCAAGTGTACGCTGGTGGGAAGTAGTGGAGTACAAATACTTTGTTACTGTACTTCAGTACATTGTCCTGGTATCAGTACTTTAATCCACTACTTATTATATCAAATAATCCACTACACAAATACCTGTACTTTCTACTTCTTACATGTTGAACACAAATACCTGAACTTTCTACTTCTCACATGTTGAACTCAAATACCTGTACTTTCTACTTCTCACATGTTGAACTCAAATACCTGTACTTTCTACTTCTTACATGTTGAACACAAATACCTGTACTTTCTACTTCTTACATGTTGAACTCAAATACCTGTACTTTCTACTTCTTACATGTTGAACTCAAATACCTGTACTTTCTACTTCTTACATGTTGAACACAAATACCTGTACTTTCTACTTCTTACATGTTGAACCCAAATACCTGTACTTTCTACTTCTTACATGTTGAACTCAAATACCTGTACTTTCTACTTCTCTCATGTTGAACCCAAATACCTGTACTTTCTACTTCTCTCATGTTGAACCCAAATACCTGTACTTTCTACTTCTCTCATGTTGAACCCAAATACCTGTACTTTCTACTTCTTACATGTTGAACCCAAATACCTGTACTTTCTACTTCTCTCATTTCCCAAACAGCTGGTTCCTTTAGTCTGAATGTGTGTTTGATGCGTGATCATTATTCTTTAGAGTCATTGCGTGCCTATTGATTTGAACACGATCCGTGTATCCATCATTTCCTGGTCTTCTCTAAAGAAGAGGGACCAATGGAAACGTTGTCATGTTGCCGTTGTTCAGCATGGAAACATTCATTAGCTAACAATGACATTATTGTTCTATTGATATAAAGGGAGGTCAGGTACTCTTTAAAACAGCTGCTAGCTATGGGTACTTTTTACTGAAGTACATTTCAAAGCCTCTTTACTTTCACTTGAGTAAAGAAGTTTAGTCAGTACTTCTACTTTCACCAGAGTATTTTTAAACACGAGTGTCTGTACTTCTACTTGAGTAAAGTGTGTGTGCTATTCTCTACATGACCATGAGTAATGTGTGTGTAATCGGCTGAGCACATGTCTTCACGCATGTCTGCACTGACTTTTATCCACCCGGGAAAAACACTATGCATTATTTTATTTATTTATTTTTATTCTAACCTTTTATGCTTTTAACCTTTTTTATATTACCATATTTTATTCAATATGCTCCGTAGATAACTTTTTTTTAATGTTCTTTTCTCCTCATAGCATTGTGAAGCACCTTGAGATGATATTGTTTTTAAAGTGTGCTATATAAAAGAAATGTTTTATTATTATTTTTATTATTCAGGCTCTCACATAATTATATTTCTGTAAATATTGTCTTTATTTTTCTTAAATAGCTTTTATAATTTGTTTTGCTACGTTGTGATCTTTCTCTGTCTTTGCATGCAGCCTTTCTAAATCCAGTAGCTTAACAGCAACACGGTGAGAATGAAAAACAGGACAGCACAGATTCATTTAGTGATGTCACTTCCTGTTTCCTGTCTTCAGAAGGCGATGGTGCTGCAGGCGGTTCAGAAGGACCAGGAGGGAGAGAGAGACGCCGCGCTCTGTCTCTACTGCAGCGCTTTGGAGCACTTTGTCCCCGCTATCCACTGTAAGAGCATCACTTCCTGTCTGTGGAGCATCACTTCCTGTCTGTGGTGCTTCACTTCCTGTCTGTGGAGCTTTAAATGTACCACACCACAGTTAACTGTTAAAGTGAAACCAAAACCAGAGGTGGAAGAAGTACTCAGATCTTGTACTTGAGTAAAAGTAGAAGTACTCAGATCTTGTACTTGAGTAAAAGTAGAAGTACTCAGATCTTGTACCTGAGTAAAAGTAGAAGTACTCAGATCTTGTACTTGAGTAAAAGTAGAAGTACTCAGATCTTGTACTTGAGTAAAAGTAGAAGTACTCAGATCTTGTACTTGAGTAAAAGTAGAAGTACTCAGATCTTGTACTTGAGTAAAAGTAGAAGTACTCAGATATTGTACTTGAGTAAAAGTAGAAGTACTCAGATCTTGTACTTGAGTAAAAGTAGAAGTACTCAGATCTTGTACTTGAGTAAAAGTAGAAGTACTCAGATCTTGTACTTGAGTAAAAGTAGAAGTACTCAGATCTTGTACTTGAGTAAAAGTAGAAGTACTCAGATCTTGTACTTGAGTAAAAGTAGAAGTACTCAGATCTTGTACTTGAGTAAAAGTAGAAGTACTCAGATCTTGTACTTGAGTAAAAGTAGAAGTACTCAGATCTTGTACTTGAGTAAAAGTAGAAGTACTCAGATCTTGTACTTGAGTAAAAGTAGAAGTACTCAGATCTTGTACTTGAGTAAAAGTAGAAGTACTCAGATCTTGTACTTGAGTAAAAGTAGAAGTACTCAGATCTTGTACTTGAGTAAAAGTAGAAGTACTCAGATCTTGTACTTGAGTAAAAGTAGAAGTACTCAGATCTTGTACTTGAGTAAAAGTAGAAGTACTCAGATCTTGTACTTGAGTAAAAGTACTCAGATCTTGTACTTGAGTAAAAGTAGAAGTACTCAGATCTTGTACTTGAGTAAAAGTAGAAGTACTCAGATCTTGTACTTGAGTAAAGTAGAAGTACTCAGATCTTGTACTTGAGTAAAAGTAGAAGTACTCAGATCTTGTACTTGAGTAAAAGTAGAAGTACTCAGATCTTGTACTTGAGTAAAAGTAGAAGTACTCAGATCTTGTACTTGAGTAAAAGTAGAAGTACTCAGATCTTGTACTTGAGTAAAAGTAGAAGTACTCAGATCTTGTACTTGAGTAAAAGTAGAAGTACTCAGATCTTGTACTTGAGTAAAAGTAGAAGTACTCAGATCTTGTACTTGAGTAAAAGTAGAAGTACTCAGATCTTGTACTTGAGTAAAAGTAGAAGTACTCAGATCTTGTACTTGAGTAAAAGTAGAAGTACTCAGATCTTGTACTTGAGTAAAAGTAGAAGTACTCAGATCTTGTACTTGAGTAAAAGTAGAAGTACTCAGATCTTGTACTTGAGTAAAAGTAGAAGTACTCAGATCTTGTACTTGAGTAAAAGTAGAAGTACTCAGATCTTGTACTTGAGTAAATATAATACTCAGATCTTGTACTTGAGTAAATATAAGTACACATATGTTGTACTTGAGTAAAAGTAGAAGTACTCAGATCTTGTACTTGAGTAAAAGTAGAAGTACTCAGATCTTGTACTTGAGTAAAAGTAGAAGTACTCAGATCTTGTACTTGAGTAAAGTAGAAGTACTCAGATCTTGTACTTGAGTAAAAGTAGAAGTACTCAGATCTTGTACTTGAGTAAAGTAGAAGTACTCAGATCTTGTACTTGAGTAAAAGTAGAAGTACTCAGATCTTGTACTTGAGTAAAAGTAGAAGTACTCAGATCTTGTACTTGAGTAAAAGTAGAAGTACTCAGATCTTGTACTTGAGTAAAAGTAGAAGTACTCAGATCTTGTACTTGAGTAAAAGTAGAAGTACTCAGATCTTGTACTTGAGTAAAAGTAGAAGTACTCAGATCTTGTACTTGAGTAAAAGTAGAAGTACTCAGATCTTGTACTTGAGTGAAAGTAGAAGTACTCATATCTTGTACTTGAGTAAAAGTAGAAGTACTCAGAACTTGTACTTGAGTAAAAGTAGAAGTACTCAGATCTTGTACTTGTGTAAAAGTAGAAGTACTCTGATCTTGTTTTTGAGTAAAAGTAGAAGTACCAGAGTGTAGGAATACTCTGTTACAGTAAAAGTCCTCATTCGAAATGTTCCTCAAGTGAAAGTAGAAAAGTATTCTCATCAAAATATAGTGAAAGTCAGTGAAAGTAGTCGTTGTGCAGATTGGTCCATTTCAGAATAATATCTATGATATGTTTTATAATGATTGATCATGAAAGTGTTCTCAAAGCTGGTGAAGGTGCAGCTAGTCTGAAGTACTTTGTAGACTGCAGGGTAGCTGGTGAAGGTGCAGCTAGTCTGAAGTACTTTGTAGACTGCAGGGTAGCTGGTGAAGGTGCAGCTAGTTCTGAAGTACTTTGTAGGACTGCAGGGTAGCTGGTGGATTTACTCCAGGTGGAACTAAAGTCTGATTCAACACTTGGTTATATTTCACATCATTCATCCAGATCTGTGAAGTAACTAAAGGGATTAAATACATGTAGTGGAGGAAAAGTACACAATTTATCTCTGAACTGTAGAGGAGTAGAAGTACACAGGAGCAAAACATTTGAATACTCAAGTACAAGTACCTACACAAATGGTTATTAAGTAAATGTACTTAGTTGCTTCCCACCATTGACCACGTCTTCTCTCCTCTGCAGACGAGACGGACCGACAGCGTAAAGAAAGTCTCCGACAGAAGGTAGGTCTGAAACTCTCTCTCTCTCTCTATTCTCAACTTATGTAAGTGACTGTCTCTCAAGTTAAAGGACACTCATAACAAAACAAAACACCTACCGAGTCCCTCCCCATCAACACCAGGTGTCCCATTACAAGAAAACTGGGGATGCTTCTTTCTGTTTTTATATCGCCCCAAACATTTGATCTTAGAACAGCATCCTCAATTGGAGTTTTCAAAGTAAATGAAAGGATGTGGGAACCTTTGCCGTCTCTGGATTTGATGAAGTTGAGTAAATGTGAGATGACTTCCTTCAGGTGCGTCAGTACGTTTCCAGAGCCGAGGAGCTGAAGTCACTGCTGGCCTCGGACAACAGGCTGAGCTTTGAGGAAGCCCGAAACTCCAGGGATATCCTCCGAGGTAAAAACACGTCTTCGGGCAGAGGGAAGGCCACGGGGCGAACCGGGGAATGAAGACGAAGTTTGAGTCGATACAGATTTGAAACGAGTGTTAACACCTGCCAGTAATCCAACCGGAAAGTGCAGAGAGGTTTCAATGAATACACAAAACAAACGGTACTGTAGTAATGTATATCATTTATACCCTCTGTCCTCAGACCCTCTGTCCTTAGACCCTCTGTCCTCAGACCCTCTGTCCTTAGACCCTCTGTCCTCAGACCCTCTATCCTTAGACCCTCTGTCCTTAGACCCTCTGTCATCAGACCCTCTGTCCTCAGACCCTCTGTCCTTAGACCCTCTGTCCTTAGACCCTCTGTCCTCAGACCCTCTGTCCTTAGACCCTCTGTCCTCAGACCCTCTGTCCTTATACCCTCTGTCCTTAGACCCTCTGTCCTCAGACCCTCTGTCCTTAGACCCTCTGTCTGTCCTCAGACCCTCTGTCCTCAGACCCTCTGTCCTTAGACCCTCTGTCCTCAGACCCTCTATCCTTAGACCCTCTGTCCTTAGACCCTCTGTCCTTAGACCCTCTGTCCTTAGACCCTCTGTCCTTTGACCCTCTATCCTCAGACCCTCTATCCTTAGACCCTCTGTCCTTAGACCCTCTATCCTTAGACCCTCTGTCCTTAGACCCTCTGTCCTTAGACCCTCTATCCTTAGACCCTCTGTCCTTAGACCCTCTGTCCTTAGACCCTCACATCGTACAAGGAAACACTTCCAGAGAAAACCCACAGTTTAAAGGGAACATGGAGAAACCTCAGGGAGAGCAACAGAGGAGGGATCCCTCTCCCAGGATGGACGGACGTGCAATAGATGCAGCAGATAGACCGAATGTTAGGAAGTGCATGTGTCTGTAATGAGAAGATGAATCCACGAGGATGTCAGCTACAATCCTGAGGAAGCCATCAGGGAAGCAGCATGACGAGACCCAAGGCAGGACCCATATTAGGGTCCCAGCACATAGAAACTGCCGAAAGCTAACTTGCATATGTTGGGCAATTAGCATAAGTTAATAAGCATCATAGTTTATGTTGATAATAGTAAAACAATTACAGATTTAGAAAATGTTGGGGGTTATTGAGGATGCTGACTCCATTTCAGGCTCAGTTTTTACCAGACATATTTGCTGATATTGATGAATTTGGGATTGGACAGATAGCTTATTGATCTCAAAACAAATTGTCCACAGTAGAGGTATTCATTTCCATCTCGTGCTCTCTATATCCAATGGTCGCTACAGCGCTCCTGGTAGTCCAAATCAGCCCTAAGAGAGTTCAAATATGGCCTCTTTCTGGTTTTATCTAACATTTGTGATCCTGAAAATGTCAGAAATGGGTTCAGCATCCTCACTAACCCCCAAAACTACTCCACTGTCCAAATCGGCCTACAAGTTGTTCACTATTGTCTGCCTGCGCTGTCGTGCTAACATGCTAAGGCAACTTGTAACAGAGAGTAATCAGATTACTTTGATGGTGTGATAGATGAGGTAACCGATTATATTCTTTGACATGTAACTAGTTATTGTAACGGATTACATGTTTAAAGTTACCCTCCCAACCTTGCTGCTGCATTAAGACTGACTAACATTAGGACTACAACTATTCCTTTTTCTTTCCGCTCCAGAGATGTCTCGAGATAAACCCCGGCTTCTCGCTGCTCTGCAGGCGTCGTCTGCTGCCATCACGAAGGTTCATAGATTCAACACTCAAGGCTCTATTCAACATGTGTCCCCTCTTCTCCATGTCTCTTCTACATCAACATGTGTCCCCTCTTCTTCATGCCTCGTCTACATCAACATGTGTCCCCTCTTCTTCATGTCTCTTCTACATCAACATGTGTCCCCTCTTCATGCTCTTCTTACATGTCTCTCTACATCAACATGTGTCCCCTCTTCTTCATGTCTCTTCTTAC